>VZSR01001831.1:1072068-1100369 GCA_013398615.1 Brachypodius melanocephalos | reverse complement strand
TCTGGGCTCATTTCTACCCTCTAACAAGAGGGCTGCTGCAACCAGCTCCATTTTAAAAGCAGTTGGGTAGGTTTTTAGTTTTGAGGGTTTTTTTAACTGGTGCTTCTTTACAGCAAATAAATTTAATGTAAAAATTGCTGGAAGATATGGGTGGACCTTTATGCTGCCACTGTGACAGACACTTTAGCCACAGCACAGCCACACTCTGATGTTGCTTAAATGCTACCTGTTCTTTTTTTTGTCGTCTGATCTCATTCTGGTTTCCCCCTGATGGTCAAATAACACAGGTCTAATTAAAATCAGGCGAATATTTTGTGTTGTGTGTAATAGGTAATATAAAGTACATATGTAATGATTTAACTGAACATCTGAGTTTTGGATAAAGAGAAGTTTTCATCTGGCATTAACTTCCCAGTGGGCGGAGAGCAGTGACTGTTGCCAGTCCCATCAGAGCTCTCTGATGGATGCTCCTTCTATAGGAATTATTCAAGCACAGCAAATTCTAGTGGTTTTTTGTGGTTTTTTTGGGAGTTGGGTTTTTTGGGGTTTTTTTTTTGGTTTTTTTTGGTAGCTTTCATTTGTATGGGAAAAGTGATTCTCAAAGATAACAGAAGAAAACAGAACACCAGAAAATTTTTAGTGATATTTCTGTGAGGGTGTCCCAATCTAATCTCTGTTTGGTTATGGGAGTTGGATCAGTATAAAACATTAGCAAATTGGGTCTCTGGCCTCACAAAGCCAAACACAAATATTTAACCTGGCAAAGGATTTTTCAGTAACAATTCCCCCAAAGCCTTAGAGAAAGTAGGCCTTGAAATACTTTTAAACTGATGATATGCTGATGTGCCAGCCTTCAGCCACTGCTCAGGAATAGCAGGCAGGAATTCTCTCCAGCCAGGGATATCTATTCAGAAACAGAGACCTGGGTGTTGTGCTCCCTTAGGGGTGTTGAGAAAGAGCCCACCTAAATTCCTACTTTTCTTCTTCAGAGTTTGAGAGGTGAAAAGTAAATGCAGGTAGTTTTCTGTAGCTCTGGCTGTGTCCACTGTACCCATGTTTTAAAAGAGTGCAGGGAGAAGAGATGGCTAAGCAGTCACCAGAGGAATGGTAAATAGAGAGGTACTTTACTGCTGAAGGAATGGTGTTAATATTTATATTCCCTCCAAGGCGTATGGCTCTGTAAATAGCAGCATAAAGCTGAAAATCCTTTCTGCTTGTTTTCCAAATTTATATATCGATGGTGTTTTTTCCTATTCTGTCCTTAAAAAACTGATTGCTGCTCTTTCTGTTTCTTTTGGCTTATTTAACAGACTCTACAGAACACAATGACACCACTTTAAAAACTTAGAAAATATGCACACACAAACACACTCTTATGTGTATTGGCAGGTTGTAAGAAATGTGTGAATGTCATTCTCAGAAGTCATTACCCAATATAAAGGATCTAACAGGAATTGAGACATTTATTTACATTCCCATCTGTAATGTGAAGGATTAAACAGCACTGTGGGAATGAAAAGAGAAAAAGAATAAGAGATCTTCATGCTTTGTGAGATAACCCATGAGTGTTTTCCATGGGGACCTTTCTTCCACTTTTATTCTCCTTTTGAGGTCTCTCTTCTGAGAGAAAGGACAATATGGATCACTACTCTGAATCAGTATGGGGATTTCTACGCTTATATTTCAGAGGTTTCCCCCACTCTCCCCTCTCCTCATTTGGATGAGAGTGGGAAGAAACTACATGAGGAATCAGCTCTAGCCAAACTTCCCAGAGTTTGCTCCCATTCCCTGCAATTCCAAATGCATTGGGGTTTACATTAAGAACGAGTTCCACAGCCTGGGCAGACCCCTCAAGGCAATACTGATTTTCATCCTTTTAGTCCTTCTCTGTGTGCCCTGGAGCACTGGTACAGCACAGCAAAGGTGCAAACAAGTGGCAGAGACTTTGCTGTGGGCTGCATGATCTCCCAAATTACTTCAGACCAAGCATACACCAAACCTGCAGAGAAATACCATTGCCAAGAGACCAGTTCTGTAAAGGCACTTCTCTTACTGGAAAAAATAAAAAATCACTGTGGATTTTTAACCCACCATGAGTAGAGTTTTGAAAATTTAATTTGATTTTCAGAGACTGTAAATTACATTGCTTTGTATTTAGCCAAGACTCCAGGCCTAAATTCCCAATATACTTGAGAAGATGCTCACAAGCATGACCAGTCACTCCAGTCCTAATAACACACACTGATTTTTCTCTTATGTCCAGTCAGGAAGTGCTGTTTCAGCATAGCTCTCCATATGAATTTTGAATACTATAAAAATAATCACTGGATTGAGGGGTTGAATTGCCTTGATCCACCCTCCAGGCATGACACCTGCCTCATGGAGCTGCATCCCATCCTCTGGTGGTATAATTAATTTCATGTAAATTGGAAGGGCCTTGTTCTGTCCTGATTTCCAGTGGCTCAATGTGAAAGCACTGCTGTCAGATAAACTCCTGCTGCTGAGTTTATGGCACTGTGGGAAGAATATTGGGATGTGTGAATTGAGATGCCTGGTGATGTACATGTTCAGATGACTCCTGACTATTTGTCATCAATTGTGCCATCACTGCTGACTGTGAGGAACCAGATTTGGAGTGCTGGGTGTTACCAAAAAGGCTGTTTCCAGAGTCAGGAAAGGAGGAGAATAAATTTGTCTAGGTGTTTCATAAGCTGGATGGCAGCTCCTCAGTTAATTGAGGAAAGGAAAAGTGGGCACAGCTGCCTTATTTCTCTAAATTAAAAATACCTTGGCTTTATTCACCCCTGTAGGAGCCAGCCCAAACCTAGGAATTGTAACAGGATGGAAACAGCTTTGCACCTTAATGAATAAAGGCCTCTGAGTCCTGGTCAGATATGCCCAAGTGATGGCATGTGGCATGGCCAAATTTAAAACCAGCCCATAAGGTTAGAGGTGGACAGAGATAAATCCTGCTGAAACCTCCAGCCAGCTGGACCCTGCCATTCCTGAGTGTTCCAAGGGAGCAGACCATGTTGTTCCAAGCCCTGTCCAACCTTGGCCTTGATCATTTCCAGGGATGGGGCATCCTCAGCTTCTCAGAACAAACTGTTCTGGAACCTCACAATAAAGAATTTCTTCCAAATATCCACCCCCTTTCAGTTAAAAGGGGGGGTTTTTTGGTAATTTTTGTTGTTTTGTGGCCTTGCTACTGAGGAGAGCAGCAGAAACACTGGAAGGTACCTGCCTGCAGTTTCTGCCTCCCCTTTTAGTGCTGTACGTGGCTTCTAAGGAAGTGGTGGGTCAAATTCCTTTACAGAAGGATCTGGCAGAGGCGGGGTTAAAAAAAAAAAGAGTGCTTCTCAGAAAAATTCCCCTTGCAGCAACTTGCTGTTGCAGGGAGAAGAGCCACCTGCAGCCCATCAGGATGGGAGGGAAGGGGCGATGAAGGACAGTGGCTCTTCTGAGGAGTGTCAAAAAGCTGCAGCTCCCTGGAGATTCTGCAGCTTCAAGCCAGGAGGACCTCAGAAGGGAGAGGCTCGTGCTTAACCTTTTATAAAGAATGAGGCTTTATTATTGTTGTTGTTATTATCATTATTAAATTATTATTATTATTTCTTCTTTACATATATGCGTCTCTTGCTTATCTCCACTTTAGGAATTTTCTTGAACTCCAGCAGATTTTCTCCTCATTTCTTTCTTCTCTTCCAGAATTCCTTTATTTTTTTTTTTTTAGTAATAGGTTAAAATAAAAGGATTTTTACCTCTGTAACTTGGACAAGGGGACATTTGAAGGGAAGCATAAATGTAGTCTTTCACGGTGCCTGACTTAAGCTAAGCTTGTTTTTAGTCTTAGCTGCCAAGGTTGGTGTGTCTTTATCAGTTCGAAGGTGCTGATGAGGCCCTGCACTTGACCCTCTGGGGCAGGAGTGTACGAGCACATCAGACACTTGTCTCAAAGCCATCACCTTGAAGGCTGCCCGAGGAATCAGGCCATGGAGGCAGCAATGTGCTGCTGCAGCAGGAGCACTGGCTGTGTCTAATCTGCTGCTGGGGGATGTGGTGGTTGCCAGAGCTGCTGTTCCTGAGCTGGGAGAGAGCAAGCCATCCGGATACCCTTTGGGTAGACAAAATAGAACAAAAAACTAAACCCAACAAAATGTTTGGCTGCCTTTCCTCTTGCAAATAGCATAGTCTGAGATAGAGGGCTTTCCTAGAGGAAGGAAATTAAGTGTTTACTGATGCTGATTAATTTCTGAAAAGATTTAAGAAATCTGTTTATACATGGGCTGGAGTGATATAATTTTGTCTGATGTCTGGGAAGAATGAAGACTGCTTCAATTTGCTTATTCAGACGTTGAGCTCTGAGAGGCGAACGGAGAAGGCACCACGTTGCCTCATCACATCAGTCAGAAAGTTCACAAAGAGCATAAGGCCATGAAGTCTGGATTCAGTAAGAACAGTTGACTTTGAAAGAGAGAAAACCCCAGTTTGTGGCTCTCTGTTCAGGCAGGAGCCTTTGAGCAGATGTCTGTAACACTCCTGCTGATCAGAGCAAGGCAGCAGAAAGCTGTGCTGAGCCCTGGCGTGCTGCTGTCTGTCTGCCTTCCTCCCGTGCCTAATCCCCAGCCTGCTGGGAAAGGGTTCTTAAAGACAGTCCTTCAAAGTTCACATTTGAAAGAATGCCCAGAGAAGCTGTGGATGCCCCATCCCTGGAATTATCCCAAGTCAGGCTGGATGGGGCCCTGAGGAACCTGGCCTAGAAGAAGATGTCCCTGCCCATGGCAGGGGGGTGGAAGGAGATGATCCTGAACGTCCCATCCAACCCAAACCATTCAGTGTTTCTTGATATTTATGAAGAGAATGAGCTGAAGAATGTGTTTTACCCAGGAAAGTGAAGGCAGAGACAAGAAAGTCAGGCCACTGTAGGCCAGGCTTAGCTCAAGGTGAGGATTATCTCAGAGCATGAGAGAATGTCCTTCTAAAACTGAGACCCAGTTGCTCCATGCTACAGGCACAAGGCACACTGAAAGTGGTGGAAGGTGATGGTCACAGTGTAGGAGAAAACCCAGGAGATCCAGGGAGAAATGAGAATTTATGGATATGGTAGACTGCAAAAAGGGGTCTGATGGTGACACTCTCAGTGACTCCCTAGAGTAATTTAGTGCTGGGGACACTTTGATGGCTCTGGTTTGCTGAGAACATAGTTAATGTTTCACCACTCAAAATATCAGATAGATGTGAACTCCCAGCCAGCAGTGGTGCAATAAATCATTGATCAGGAGAAACTGGAGAAGTTTGAGGAAATGTTTAAGAGCACCATGTACCATCCATTTTGAATGCAAATGGATGCAGCAGGCTAGGCTAGGCTGGGATTAAAACTGAAGGTTCAGACCTAATGCCAAAGAAATTCTGATTTGGGGTACAAGACAAAACATTTTTCCCTCACTATTGGGATCAGAAGCAGGCTGTTATTCTGTAAAGAGTCTACTTTATTTTCCAAGTCTTACTTGCTGTTTACATGTAGTCTGTTGGTGTTATCAAGGTTTTCTTCCTCAACTGTACCATGAAACCTGGGAGAGAGCACAAATTACTGTTCTGGGGTAATGATCTAAAACACACTCTCCTTCCTATGCCTGTCTGTAATAATTCCTCCATTACATCATCATGGAATTCTCTTTCGTTCCTGTAGCACCCTGTTGGCAGCTCTCCCCCATGATCTTCAGGTATGCAGTTGTGTGAAGAGACCACGGTAGGCTATCAGGTATGGAAAATGCAGTGTCAGTGTATTTGGGAAGTTCAAGACATAAGGCTTAGATTTGGAGGGGGAAAAGGTGATCGAAGGAAGCCTGGGGCCTGGATGCTTTTGTAATGCCAGCTCCATGTCTGCTGCACTCCTAATTAAGTCCTGCTCCTTCCCAGCCTTGTGCAGATGGTGGAGTGTCACTGAAGCCAAGGGGGTTTAAGAAGCCTCTGTTCAGCACATGACTTGTAGCACCACTAGGATTCTGCCTGAGTTAAGTTACACGGCATTAGTGGGGATCTGGAGAATGACATGTTTCAATGGTTTCGTTGTTTTATAGGCTCCTCCAGGGTCCTGATGAAATTTATATTCTCTGGAGGAAAACACCATACCCAAATTGACATCTTCCATCTCCAGTGGAGTGCAGAGATGGGAGGGAATCAGCAAAGAATGAGAAAGTTTCTCTGTTTGTTTTGCTGTTGTTGTTGCAGAATCAAGAATGTACCGAGCACTTAAAGCAGAAGTCAAATGCAAGATAATAAACAACCAACAACTGGAAATTAGAGGTACCACATCACTGCTATTTTTAAACTTTGTATTCATAATCATGAGGCTGATATGATTTTGAAACTGACAAATCATTTTTATATAGCAACGACCTGTATGATTGCTGTAAAGTTTAGTTTAGCCTTTATTTTACTGTTTTCCCTCATTTACTTCTTTTTCATCCGCTATTTAGCTTGTTTTTTGGAGTTGATTTTTGTGCTTTCAAGTCAGATACATGTGTTTTTAATATACTGGGAAGATAAAACATTACCTCTTGTCAGTTCAGTTGGAGTCTGTAGCCAAATCTCAACCTCACAGAACAAAAATGAGTCCCTGTTATTCTGTGTCTATGGAATAATTTCATCCTTATCACTTTTTGTCCAGGTTTGAGTTAGTATAGGGGCTTCTCCTTTTATTCCCTTTCAACCTTCTGCTGCTGAGGGAAGGTGTGGCTGTCTGCTGGTGTTTTTCATCTTTCTGGGGCCTGGGATACAGTTGAGGGAATACAAAGAAAGAATGATTGAGGGATTAAACAAGAAAAATGTTGTGATTATATGAATGAAGAAACTTTCTGCTTTCCACAGAGAGCACCCTGAGGATGATTTCTTCAATACCACCCATTTTTTTTTCTGCCTTGGAAGCAGTTTATTCAAGTCATGGCTATTCTTGCTGTCAGTATGAGCTGGTCAGCCCTTCCAAGGTCTCTGTGTTATGAATAATGTCCATTCCTGTCCCAAAGCCACATGAACAATTGCAGAGGTCATTACTCTAATAATGAGCTACTCTTTCCTTACCTCATGAAAGTACATATTCACCCTGATCTTTAAATTTAAAATATCTTACCAGACAAGTCTTTCAAGGCTGATTTTTATTATTTCTTTTTTCTTGAAATGGTGTACTGGGAAAACAATGTTTTATAACCCCAGTGCCTAATTTCCAAGACAGTATATTCATAGGACAAATGCCAATAAGCTAGAATGTTACACAAACAAGAATGCTATAAATTGTGTGTGGACTATTTACATAAAAACTTCAGTTTAAGAATTTACACAGTAATTCATTTTAAAGAATTTTATAACACATTCAGTAGGAAAGAGGAAGGTAACAGAGTTAAACCATTTCTTTTGTAACTCAGAAGTTTAGAAAGGAAGATTTATCAGATGGTCAGTCATATTTTGCATAGTCATGAACAATAAAACCTAAAGTTGCTACAGCTGTAGTTATTTGACAGGAAAGACTTAAAAAAGTTCTGTTAATATGTTGCTCCACAGAAACTACATTAATGTATATTACAGCTGAAACATAAACTCACCTGTGTATACAAAAATGAGATTTTTTTGTTCATCCTCTGTTGTTTTCCCTCCCCTGATATAGGAGGCTATAATAAAACAAGAAAACTTGATTCACTTAAACTTATTGAGACAAGAGAGAGAAAAGAATGAAGTCTATTATTGTTATACACTCCTTTTTGAGAAAAACTTCAAAACTTGTGATGATCTGACAAAGCACAAAACTCATTTTTCTTGCACAGAGTGACCACTGCAACACACAAAAATTGTGAATCTAAATGCTTCAGTCAGATACGCTGCTTGAATATTCTCCTTCAGAGGGAAATGTTTTATTTCCATTTCTAACAATATTTTTTTCTATTCTCTCTGTTCAGCTTGAAACCCCCCCCCCCAAACAAAACAAAAGCTATTAAAAAAAATCAGAAACTTAACATTCTACCATTTCTCAGCTCTCATGGTGTCAAGTAATCTGAAAAGATGCCTTGATCTCAATACCCATGAGCACCTGGTATTCCTAGAGGTGTGGTAAATTCCTGGGCACTGCTGTTATCCAACACAATCTTCACAGATTCAACAAGAAATGTAGGAATATGTTTTTAAAAGAATTCTTACAGTGAAGCCAAATCTAGCCTATATTTTAACAAAAACCTTTCTGAAGCCTCCCATCTTGTATGGAAATGGGTGGTTGGGGAAATCCCCAGCTGAATTCCCCATTCCTAGCCTGGTTTTAGGTTTCCATTGTCTTCCTGGTGACCAGTTACACATTCAATTGCATTCAATGACTTCTGGTTTTGTAAGCTGGAAAACAATGTGCTTCAGGGCAGCATCCCAATTCCGTTTGTTTCTTTGGGGACAATGTGATGCTTGGGAAGAGCATTTCAAACAATTAGGGTTAAATTAATCCTGGTACTCAGAGGCATTTCTTTCATTTGCCTCTTTGAAAGGAGAATACTCTTTTATCTTCTTTTGTTTCTTCTGTCATCTTTGCCAGAATTAAAGGCAGAAATGTAGAAGCACCCATGGATCTGTGCCGGTATAATTTTATTAAATGGGGCAGGAGTTTTGAGTCTGTGCATATACGTAGAGACAGTGAAATAACCAATTGTTTTGAATGTGTGACTGACTGAAAGTTGGGGGTTTTGTGTTTACACACATCTGAGTTGATATTGTAAGTGTTTAGGTTTATGTACCTCAAATTGACTGGAAAGTCCTGGGAACTGGAAGCTGAGTCCTGCTGGAGTCATGCATAGGAAGGAAAGGCCAACTGAACTCAAAGAGAGATGTTTTGTCTAACTTAATGTTAGACAGAATTGACAGACTAGTGATCCCTCATCACCTTTTTCTTCCACACTGAATCCTGTTGTTGGCCACTGTTTCGTAGTGTGCCCTCTTGATTTAATGTACAAACTGCTTGAGCTGTTGGATATGCCCATAGCATTTTTTATCTCAGTTTCAGGTTTTAAATTTTATGCCAGTAATAAGCACCTAGATTTTATTACAAGTGAACAAGACCGTCTGGTTGTAAATAATTTCAAATCTTTTTCCTTCCTTAGTAGAGTAAACTTCATTTTTTTCCACATGGCTCAAGTCAAGTGCAGTAATAGGATGAGAGGGAAAACAGTTTACTTGAGCCTTGGATATAAATACAAATTCGTCCTCTTCAGGATAAACTTTAGTCAGGGTTAATCCAAATTTAAATTTAAGTCTTGCTTTGGCCAGCACTTCCCTGTGCTTTTAAGTACAGCAGTCATAAATAAAATTCCAAGAGAACAAATCACATTGAGTGACATCTCTTAGCCTGTTCCCTGGAGTTCATTGCCCTGCCCCTGGTGATGTATAATCTCCTCTAACAGACATATCAATATGTTTCTTTTAAGCTGATAAGCCTACCCAGGTACAGCTTTATTTAGTTGGGTCCCTGCTGTCCCATGTTCCGTGCAATATCTGAACTCCAGCAGGAATGAAACCTCACGGTGCTGGCAGCCTCCATGGACCTCTGTCTGAAGATGTCCTCTATGAGGCATGGGGACATCTATGTTTGATTTGCCATATTTCTGGGTTTTCTTTTTCCTCTCAGCTTTGTCCATTATTTTCCAGTGTTTTACTGCTGTGTCAGTCAGTCTAATAAAAAAAATATTGCATCTTCTTACTGGTGATTCCTATGCCTTTAGACTGTTCCAGCTGCAACAATACTGCTGCTATTAAAATATTTACATCAATTTCTTTTGTTGTTCTTACCAGTTTTTCTCAAAAGGAATTAGAGTTTACTCTGGTAAGCACACTTTTCTTTAGGAAAGTGTAATTCTGTGGATAGGTAGTCACTTAGCTATTATTTCATGCAATTTCACGCCTTGATTTTTTTTTCACTGTTTTAGGAAAGGTTAATGAATTTCATACCAATTTATGCAAGCAAAGGTAGGTGGTCTTTAAGAAATATTAATGAAACACCCTATAAATATTAAATTATAAATGTTAAGCTCTATAAAGTTAAAGCTTTAAGACAAAAAACCCAAATGCTACAAAATTAAACAAGGGCAGCAGATATTCTCTGTGCTCCAAATATCCTAAAGCTCAGTCTGAAATGATCCAAGTCAGCAACTTCACCATTGAAAGGCAGAGCTCAGGTTTTCAAAATATGTCCTGTTTGGCACAAGGGTCGCTGGCAGGGCTCCAGATGTTGGTGTGATTTGGGGCAAGCGGGGGAAAGTTGAGTCTCTTCTTCATCAGTGGAGCTGATGCTCTGGCCCTTTCTTCTCTGGGTGGCCAAACGCTTTTTTTTTTTTTTTTTTTTTTTTTTTTGCAATGTTTCAGGATACTTGTAAATATGTTTGAGGTTTGCCTGAGTTCTCTTATGTAACACAGAAAATACCATAAAGAGACTCTCTGTTTGGCTGTGGGTTCAGAGCAGTCAGATTTACACTTTGATTATTCATTATCAAAAATGACAGCTTTCCTGCTAGGAAAATGTCTGTGCCACTCTTGGATTGCCAGCAGAGAGCAGGTTAGATGGCAGGCTTTTTTCCTGGCACAAAAAGAGAAACAGCAAGGAACAAGATGGTCCTTTATTATCACAGTTTGGAGTGAGGAAAGAAGAGATCAGTGTGTCAGGCTATTACTCAGCTGTGGTGTGACTGATGATCAAGGGCTATAGCTTTTTGTGAGGCTATGATGGCTTTCATGTCTGCACAAATAACACAGCAAAAACAAGTTGGTTTGTTGGCTGGAGTGATGGGTATTAAAAAGAATCTGAACAATTAGCTTGTTTAATAGAAAAAATGTTAAAGGCAATTATTTTTCCTTTAGGTTTTCAAGATCTTGCTAATGTCTTACAAACAGTAGTCAAGGGATAATTGTATGCAGAAGGTGCCTTTAGTCAGTCAGGCTGAGCTATAATTCAGCTGACAGGCAAACTTTGAGCTTTTGGTATTCCATATGAACTTCTCATAATGTTTTTCAGTGGCTTACACCTATTTTATTTCAAGCTTTCTTGTTTCAGTATCCTCCCTCTCTCTTCCTGGTTTCCTCATCAAGACTGGTCATTTATATACTATATTTTTTACTTGAATTTTACTAAAACTATCCCATGGTGTAAATAGCTTCTTAAAAAGAAGACAGATAATTTTATGATGTGAAGATTGTGAGCAAGCTTCTAAACACAGCATCACTACCAATGCCTATGTCTTGCCACACTTAAAATATTCAGCTTTAGGAGTCTGTTTCATTAGCCTCATTGAGAAAAAAAAAATATAAAATCACTATGGAGAGGTTCATCTCTGCAATTGTTATCACAAGGAATTCTCTTTTAATGAGGAAAATATTAAGCTCAGACTATTATGAACAATCTAATTTGTCTGGGCATGTGATATCCATGAGGAACAGATAAAAGATTTAATAGTTTCAGTCCTTGGCAGTATATTTTGTTCCAGTAACCACACAGAATTTAAGCTGTTTGTGTTAATCTTGAACAAAGCTAAACAGAAGAAAAGAGAGATCATGCTGATTTTCACAGCCAGTCAGAAGAATCCTTTTGGAAACTTACAAAAGGGTGAAATATTCCCTTCCCTAGAAAAAAATTCTTTAGGATGAGTAAGCTCCCATTTGTGGGGTTCCTCTGAGGTTGTCCAGAAGAAGAGAGTATCTTTCTTCTTGATCAGTTGAGTGGCTGCCAGGTACTGATTGTCACTAAAGCAAAAATGTGGTACCTCCTGCAATCTGAGTTCCCTACAAATTACTTCATAAACATCTTTTAACCACCTCTTTCTGTGAGCATTACATGAATCCACAAGGTCAACCTTTCTGGTGCATCAGCCATTTTACATCTTTTGCCAAGTTTTTAATCAGACTGAGCACAAGTTGTCTGCTAGTGAAGGAGAGAGAATGGTAATTTATGAAGGTTTTGGCACCACTAAAGTGCAGCTTAGGGAGTGTGTTAGGGCTTCTGGACATACCTGAGTACAGAGGAAGAAAATGTGGACAACCAGAAGAGGATTAATGGTTGAGCAATAAGTCCACGCTGTCTTGAAACATCTTTGCCTTGACGGCTGGCTGTGGCCAAGCACACAGGAAGGAATAGTCTGAACAGCTCTGTTTCTCACTTGTCTGACTTCCCTGGCTCTGCTCTGTGTGTAACAAAATCTGCATTTTGTGCAGAAAGGAGCAGAGGAGAGATTTTACAGGAACTGTGATCAACCATGTAAATGGGGAATAGAAAGATGATTTGCTCCCCATCTTTCCTGTGCTTCCTACTGGCAACCCACCTTGTCAGGGCTGAAAAAACCATGGATCATGGAAGAAATCCAGGTGAAGGTTTTCCAGCAAAGAAAAAGAAATTAGAGGACAAATATAATATTCGGTTAAGTGTTGGTAAAGAAATATTTTGAGAGTTTGCTAAACTTCTCCTCAGCTCCCATGCATTATTAAAGTCACTTGGAATTAATAACTTTCCAGTACTGGCTGGCAGCTGAAGAACTTCCATAAAGATGAATTAACTAAGAAACGAGGGAAAAGCTCGCATCAGAACATAATGGCATTATAATTTGCACAAGAACATTTGTCAGAGAGGAAATTATTACTAAATGCTACAAAAGAGTCCTATAACAAAGGAATCTTATGGGAGGAAATGTTCAGAGTTTTTATGGTCTGTTCTCTATTTCAGTGCCTGATGTAACAACTAGCTCTAATGTGCACAGTCAAGGTCATTCAGTGGAACTGGAGCCAGCAGCCATTTGTTCCAGCAGTCCCTCTATTTCTTCTCAGGTCTTACTGAATTCCTGGAAGATTTTCTCCCCATTGTTTAACAGAGGCTGTGTGAGGTCTAGGACTCGTCTCCTATTCTGTTCTTTTTATTGCCTTCTTTATAATTTCTCATTCTCTGTTTTTGCTAGCCCTCCACAGTTCATTTTCTCCCAGAGAGGCTGTATGCAAATTCTGTCCCAAGAGTACAAAATCTGCAGATATAGGTACAAAAATCTTTGCTTTCACAGCTTTATGCATCTTCAAGACGTATGGTTCCTGCTTGAATTTCTCTAGCGTGCTCCAGAATCAGAGGAACTTTCTCTCGCCGGGAAATTTTCTCAAGCCAAGAAATCTGGCTAGAAGTCATGATGTATTTTGCCTCCTGCTTGTGTGTCTCCAGACTTGTGAGGTCTTGCAGTGTTTTGCAAGTGGTAACACTTGGAGCATAGCTCGGGATTATTTGGCATTACTCAGTTACAAAGGCTGACTCTTCAGACTGCGCTGCCTCGTGTAAAACAGGAATCCTTGAGCTTTATATCCATGCGTTTTATAAAAATTCCTCTCAGAAGTGTCACTGCTGCTCATTGGAGGCATCTGAGCACCCCACTATGTCATCTTAGAAACCTGCCACAGATCCTAAAACCAGACCACCAGTTGTAAATTCAGTATGGAGTTGGGCTTGTCCTTTGCCAGGAGGAAGGGAGCAAGAACCCAGTCCTATGCTAGGGAAGATGGGAATGCAACTCTTGCCTACACATCCAGAGAGCATTTCCTGTCCATGGCCATCAGAATCTGCAAGTGTCTGCCTGTCTAATTTTACATTAATTTGAAGAAGCAACATCTTTAAGTGGTTAAAATGAATTAATCCAAGCTCTTTCCCAGACTAGGTTGTGCTAGAGTCACTCTGTTCAGCAAAATATCTAGTTTATTTTCCTAGTTGCTATTGATTTTATATTGACAGCATTTTCCTGGTTATTTCTGGATTATAGAATAGCTCTGTTTGAGCTCAATGAAACCATGATATTTTCGATGTGGAGTCTAGAGTGTTAGCTAGAAAAATTACTAAAAGTTTCCCCATTTATTCAGATCAACCCAATCCTTAATCCAGAATTTAAAAACAGATTATCCTCTGTTTCATTTTCATTTTCCCTCAGAAATGGCCACGTAACTAAGGGATCTTTCAAGACCTTGTTGTTACAAGCAACTACACAAGGAAAATAGGTAGTTTATAAAAAGTCTCTCTCCCATCACCAAAAGTTGACTACACCAGTTGTTATTCAGGAAAGTAAGGGCCATTAAATCATGAAATCGCTTATGATAAAACCAAAGAAAGTGTGAGTGAAAATGTAAACACAATGACGACTTGTTGGTGCCAAAATTAAAGCTTATATTATACCAGCTGATAGCTAGCTGCAAGTCAGAAATACGATACATTAAAATAAACAGTTTGAGATTAATCTTCAGCTATCTGGCAGAGCATGAATTAAAGTGCATTTCAAATAATGTCAGCATCAGTTTAATTCTCCTTCCCTTATACTCTCTTCCATCACCCAGCCTTATACACATGTTTTTAGTTGAAGCCCAAGGTCAGGGATGGACTTTTAGCTGGTGGACCCACTTCACACGCCCAGACGTCTGGGAGCACAGTAATTTAGTGGGAAATCCCCCAGGTCATCTGGGAAAAGAGTGGGACTCTCCATCACTTGCTTTTGGAATAGATCACAGTGAGACCTTGGAGTAGTTTTGGGTTTGTTGTTTATCTCAATTTCAAGAAGAAATCCATCTAATGTTTGAAATTCTAGTTTGTCTTAGGGCTCTCCTTAGTGTATATCACCTACAACAAAACTTTAGGGTCTCATTGCAAAGAGCTGCATGCCAAGCAAAATTGAGTGTTTGGATTTAATACTGGAGCAAGGGCAGATCATAGGGAAAATAAAAACCACTCCCCTGTAGTGCAAGATATACTTATATGGCTCTGTTCACTTGGAAATCTGTTCTCGTTGATCTTAGTCTGACTCTCTGCAGGGTTTCCTTGGTCAAGGAGGCTAAAATTGATTCAAGGCCCAAAGCTCTTCAGCTCAGTGTTGACAAAACCTAGAATCCAACGTCCTTGTGTCAACACGCTCTGACTTTCTTGGATCTTCAAACCACATTCTGCTGTATGACCAAAAATGGAAGGTAGATCACAATGAGAAACATATGGCTGGGAATGGAATTTCAGACTGGAGGAGAAGAAAGGAGGAGGAGTAGGACGGAGATTGAGAGGAAAAGAGTGGAGTAAAGTAGAAAATGAGAAGAGAAATTAAATTTAGGCTCCTCTGTAAGGGAGATGAAAAACAACCCCCTCAACTCTTCTGGTGACCTTACATGGGAACCTCCTAGAGCTTTGTTTTTATGTCTTCTCTCTCACTTGCATTTCTTTCCCTGCACTGTTATTTCTATAAGGTGCTAGAAATTAGATTTGGGGTAAGCTGGAGAGCCACAAATTTTGAGTTATTTACCTGCTTTCCAGGGCCTTCCAAAAGGGGTGTGCAATATGCCTGAGTTTAGAGGCAAGAGCAGCTTTTAAAATGAAGATGTTTGGCTGTGACTCTGTAGTTTGAGGCTGTTCGCAGAAATGTCTGAGGCAAAAACTCATTCAATTAGTTCATAATTAGAGCTGACTGAAGGGCAACAACAGCTCTGCTCTGTGGCAACTTGTGAGGTCCAGCAGTGTGGGTTTGCTCAAACATGGTCTTATCTACTGGGAATTTAAAAATGTCCACTTTTCATTCTGATGTGGAGCAAAGTTTGGGGCTTATTGTTTGCTTTTGCAAAACGCCAATATATTTTTACAGGGTAGGGGAAACGGCCTCTCAGCAAGCTGTGCTTCATTCCCTGCAGGAAAGGACAGTGCATGGATCATGCTGTCCTTGGTGACACTGCTGGCCCTCCCTGGTGGCTGCAGAGGAACTGGTGTCCAGGGCAGGAGGAGCTCTCTGGCTTCTGTGGATACAGGTTTCACTGGGACTGACACTGCTTGTGTCATATAGAGCTGCTCTTACCATGTTTTAAGCAGTCTTTTTATCTTAAAAGGACCAGAGAAAATGGGGCTTTCCTGGCTGGGTGAAGATGTTTCTCGCTGTAGCTTTCCAAACTGTGTCGTACAAAGAAATAGGGAAAGACAGTACCAGCAAAGTGATGCACATGGTTCATACCTAATACCTACTAACAATGATGATACAGTGCAGATGATGCAATTACACTGCTTCAGAGCTAAAGACACTTGATAACCAGAATCTCGGCCCTGATTTTGACAGAATTCCCTGTCAACAGCATGGGAGCAATGGCTCAGAGGTAATATTTTAAATGTAGTGTCTGCGGCTGGATCCTGCTTCTAAATTCGCTGTATATCAACTCTCCTCTCATCTAAATCCTTAACAGAGTTCCTACTGATTGCACCAGTGCAATATATATATATAGTTATATTTTATATATGTTACAAATAGTAAAGTGCATCTGATTCTAAAGTGATTTTTGATGCATCAACTGAGATTTTAGGGCTGGAACAGAAAATCCAATTCCTTCTGACAGGTGATTTTTTGCACGTTCTCGAGAGTGTAAAGAGATTTTCATATGGGTAAAGAGCCTGGTTAAACACTGATGTGTCAATCTGTGCTGAGATTTCCAATAGGGAACGAGATTATATCCTTAATGAGTAGCCCTACAAGATGTAATAAACACACTTCAGATTTTGGTTTATGAAGCTAACTTGCTATGATTTTGGTCAAGCTCTTGTGACTGCTAACTGCATTATACAAATGGATATCTTGGAGCATTCTAAACTTGTTTGCTTTTAAAACAACAACAGCAAAAATCTGGATTTGGACAGCCTATTAAACACTACACGGTGCAGACTGCTTCAAAAATAGCAGAAGCTAAACACTGATGGTTTTTAATAAACCAGACTTAAACACTGAGTAAGTTTAATAAAGCGGATACTTAAGACAAGCATAATGAAAGGTGAAGGTCTGTTTTCTTTTTATTTCATTTCTTAACCTCTACTCTTCGATCCTGTGTTTGGTTTGGGGGTTTAAAATAAATCATTCTCTTAAATGAAGTAATAAGAGAAGTAGAGTGAAGAGCCGACCTGTGCAAAGAAATTTATTGCAGAGGAACTAACAGGCAGGGAGAAAAAGGTTCCTATATTAACTACAAAACAGTAAGTGCTAAGACTTTAATAACTTCATTGAAATGAAAATGTTTTTCATAGAGTCAAAACAGATTAGTTGCAAGAAAAAATATTTAGCTCTTCTACTTGAAGCCAAATGGTGAAAATTTCAGTTAATCTAAATAGATTTATGGCTCTCATCATAGTCTGCTCCTTCTGATGATTTGGCACGTTTTTTGCTGTAACCAAACACCTTGAGACTGTACTCAGACTAGAGAGAAAAATGACCATGGTTCCCTTTTATAACCTCGTGTCTCCCATCTCCCTAGGGCCCGTGTGACTGCAGTGCCCTCACACCTCTCTCAGAGCTGGTCTGGGGGAGGTGAGGGTAAATTGCTGCCTCTTCTCAACTTGGACAAGTTGAGGGGGCATTTGACTTCATATTCTAGGATGCATTGCCTCTTTTTGCATTAGTAGTTTTTGCAGCTGCTCCTAATTTCTTTTGCCAGCCCTACCAGGCTTTAGTAAAGGCAGAGAATTCTCCCAAAAGCTTCTGTCAATCTATTGAAAACAGCCTTGTGCTTTGAATATTTCAAGCAGAATTGTTTCTAGACACAATTAAAAAAAAAATCACTAAAAAAAAAAAGCCGGTTTCAACATGAAGTGGAGAGGAATAAATTTCAGTTTTCATTTCAAAGAGAGACATACATGTGTGGAATCTAGTTTAAATTTATTTACATGTGAACATCGGCAGAAAGGGTTTATTAGTCCTATAGCAATATGAAGATACTGTGTGTAGAGGCTTTCCTTTGGAGACAAGGTATTGGAATAGCACTGGCAAGTGGAGGAAAAGGAGAAGGTTGTCTGCTTTGTGTACTTATGTACAGATGGGCATTCAGCTATGATTATTAAAAACCTCTAACAAATTTATTAGGAGGTGCCTCTGTATATCACAGTTGTACAAGATATAATTTGAAACTGTTAGATGATAGCACTGTTCTAGAATTTTCTTGAACCCACCTTCTAAGGATAAAAATCAAACTTCTCCTAATGATGACATTTTAACTAGGAGCACTGGGTTAATGGAAGGATTTGGTTACAGTGGACCAGACAACTGTGAGCTGGGGACTGGAAGAGATGCCTAAGACATATGAGGGTTTTGCTTTATTGAAGAGAAATTTTAGAATTGGAGTTTCTTTTCCAAGTTTAAGAATGATGTGTTGCTAAAGCAGAGGGATGTCAGTGTAGGTAAGAAAGAGAAGAGATAACTTTTTTGGCAAAAGTGTTAGTGAGGTTAATTAGCAAAGTTATCCAACAAGTTTTTCTAACCAACACATTATTTAGAGATTCTATTTAGCTTTTATTTAATCTGTTTTTCAGATAGGCATTCCAGATGAAAGCAAATCAGAAAATTCTGTAAACTTCCTATGACTTCCCTAAAGAGGATCTCTTTTAAGTCAGTTTAAAATTTACAGATACACAAAGAAAAAAAAATGATTTGTACATCTTTGTTAGTCAGGCAGTCCAGATGTCATGAGATTTCCACTTGTTTTTGTTTTCCTGCAAGTGGGAATATGAAATTCCCCTCTTAGATAACCTACACA
Source organism: Brachypodius melanocephalos (assembly GCA_013398615.1). Lineage (NCBI taxonomy): Eukaryota > Metazoa > Chordata > Aves > Passeriformes > Pycnonotidae > Brachypodius > Brachypodius melanocephalos. The sequence goes on along the minus strand of VZSR01001831.1, from coordinate 1,081,805 downwards.
CGATTAGGATTCAATGGATGATGAGCTGAGAATAAAGCTTAATCAATATTTTGAAAAAAAAATAGTCAAAAATTAGCAAAGCTTTTGCTTTTAGTTATATTGGTGTCAGTATTGTATGTGACTGAAAGCTGCATTCTTTTTCTCCTGAGTGAGTGGAAAGCCATTTTCCTAAGCTCCTACTGTCACCAACATGTTCCAATACTCTAAGCAATAAAATGTGTAGTGAGAGAGGCTGCACTGTCTTTCCTGAGAAATTTCACATGCCCACTCTGTCTGAATTCATAAAAATAATTCAGAGAAACAGAAAGAGAACATAATTTTAAAGAAGGATAAACATGCTTGTCAGGCTGATGCAGATGGGAGGTTGATGGATGTATGCTCAGCAGGTGAGGTGGGACCATTCCCAGCTTTCTTTAGCACCATATGGAGAAGAAAAAGAAAAAGCTTTCATGTTTCTCCATCCCTAGTGCTGATAGGTAACACTGGGAAATTCTGGTTACAAAGCAGCAGCAATTTGGGGAGTTTTGATTAGGTTTCTTATTTGTTTACTGTGACAACAATCTTAGTTCCTTTGGGAGTTGTCCTTGTGGGAGAGGGGGATTTTTGGAACTGTGAAAATGTGCAAGTCCTGTATAACATCACAGTAGTGGTTCAGACACTGCTCCTGACAAGACTGACAGTGATAACATGCAGAGATGAATCTCGAGTGATTGTTTATACAAGACAATCTCACGGCAGGACATCAGAACCCTTGTTGCCCCCCACAGCCATGCACACCTTCCTGGCCTCATCCTGGTGGGGGCTCATGGATAATTTCATGTGAGCCTCACTTTCTGCTGGGTGGATCAGTTATTTTTGCCACTTCAGCTGCAAATCCTGAATTTGTCATGTGGCATGCTAAGTAACTCCACTCCTGACCCCAAAGCCATTAACTGTGCAGAAGACTCAGTGCAGAGCTGTAGTAGCTCTGAGAAACCAAATCCTATCCTTTTAATTGGGTCCCAGACTTCTCTGGGAGGGGAGGATCAGTCTCTTCCTTCAAGTAACAAGTGACGGGACAAGAGGAAACAGCTTCAAACTGCACCAGGAAGGTTGAGATTGGATATTAGGAAAAACCTCCTCACTGGAAGGATTGCCAAGCATTGGAACACGCTGCCCAGGGAAGGAGCTGGCCTCAGCAACCCTGGAGGTGATGAAAAGATATGTGGATGTGCCACATAAACTGTACATCTGCTGCATGAGGGATCCTCTTCACAAGCTGGAGAGGATGCAGTTGGGTTGATCTAGTTAAGGTATTTCGAATCTTTCTCTTGCGGTGTTTTTACATAGTCAAGGCTTAGAAACTGAGTTATTTTCTTCCTGGTAGTAGGAGAAAAATTTGTGCCAAATGTCTCACACCTTCTGAAGGACTGCTCCAGGCTGCTCTGAGAGCTCCTGGGGAAGAAGCACAATGTCTGTTCAGTGCAGGCACACACAGCTTTCCTCCATGGTGATGCTGGGACCCTTCACTCCCACAGCTGGGCTGTGGGGAGCGCACAGCTGTGCTGACTCTGCACCGGTGCCGGAGCTCAGCTGTGACAGTCACGCTTTAGTTGTCGTTTCCTCACTACTCTCAGGGGATGCTAACACCTGGCAGAGAGGTGTGGGTGCCTCTGCCTCCCCACTGCACCTGGAAACCTGCAGAAAGTCCCAGGATTTCCCACCCATTCACGCAGGAGGGTGGCAGTATCCCATAAGGGCATGGACAGTCTCCTGATGGGGGATTTATCTGCCGTGCAGAACCATGCTTGGAGAAGCTGGAGGCAGCTCTGCAGAAGGTTGTGTGCATGTGCTGACTTGGCGCTTTAAATCACTAATGTCACATCGGTGCCACATTGGGCTCAGACAGGGAAACTTGCAGTCTGTCATTCCTAGCTCACACCTTTGGCTCTGCAGAAGCACGTGGCACCGAGGATGCACGGTTTTGGTAGTCCCATATGTTTCATCCATCAGCATTGACACACTTTGCTCCCTGACCATTCAGTTTTCCTCTCCGTCCACCCCATTTCTTTGATCCCATGGTTTTTTTTAATTTTTTTTTTTTTAACCTACTCGAGGTTTGTGGTGGGCATAATGGAATGAGTTAAGAGGTGCCAAATTAAATTAGTTCACAAATTTGGAAGGAAGCCAGTCAGGAAATAGCAACTGCTTTTATAGGAAAGCGTGAGAGAGGGAGGGAGACAGGGAGGATCTGTCTGCCTGTGTGCAAGTGCAAATGTAAATCATATGCCCAATACCCAAAGTCAAATGATTATAAATGTTTTGGATCGATGCAGCACATTTGTGAGTGATTTCCAATACTTCTTCCTGGAAAGAAATCCCTTGTTTGCTCACAGAAACAGCCAGATGTACAGGGCTCGTTGGGAACTCGTGCACTGGCATTTTGGGCATTTCAGGCTGTGCTGATGAGTGAGGGAGCCCCATATAAACCTTATTAACCTGATGTAAGAGTGCAGCACGGTAGAAAATAAGAGTGATGTGCTCACTAACTCCACAGGAATGGTCTACACGGCTTTAGCTCTCCTCTGAGCTTACCAACGCAGCAGCCATGAGGAAATCTTTCCAGCCACAGACTGCCTCCACTTTACAAGTTGATCTCATTTCATCTGCTCATGTGACTTCCAGCAAAGTCAAATCTGCGGAGGCTTCCTCTCACTTCATTCTGCCCCGAACTTAAAATAGTCAAAAAGCTTTTATATGGCTCACAGCAGAAAACAGCCGTGGTGGCTTTCCACCAATTACATCATGATTATGCGGTAATCTGTGTTTTCTATGTGTTCAGAAATGTATTTTTTGCCACAAGTGCCTATTATAGTAGATTTATGGAAGAGCGCGGGGCACACTTTCTGCTTTGTAAACCGAATATTTTATTATATTACACGCTTGCCAAAGTTCTCCTAATGTATTTTGTGTCAGACTGTTGTGGGAAACAGCACAAAATGGATATACATTTCTTAGTTTCTCATGAATACTAATCTCTGAAGGGAAGTACAGACTATATTCCACCAGCTTATTCTTAGTGCAACACTAAACCAAACCTATGAGAGGTCTATATGAGATTACAACTCTTGAGAAATTTTGCTGTACTCCTTTAATTCTCTGTTATCCATGGCACACAATGCATTGAAGCACACTGATGAGCTACTGAAATTGTGGTTGTTAAATATGTCATTTATGCACCTCAGCTGAAGGTCTTCAGAGCTCTTTACAACATCTGCCTTGTGTGTTTATTTATCCTATTATTATAAATTGTGTAGTACATACTGCATAATATATATTAGATATGTTATACATCTTACATCAATGTAATGTTAGAAATCAGGAGAAACTAAGTAAATGACTTGGCAAAGCCAGAGAACAACTGTGTGGAAACATTAGCAATAAAGATCAGAAACTGTGACGCTTGGACCTTCATTCTAACCATTAAGAACTAGTTTGCAATTCTACATGGGCATTGTTTTGGAGAGGAAATACATCATCAAACTGCATTGAGGAAACCTTTTTCAGCTTCCCAAATCCGAAGTGTTTTGATTAAAAGAACCATCTAATCACCAGATACACATAACTAGTTGATAAAGGTGAGCAAATGAGCAGGTGGGGAATCTTTAATGTCTTTGGCACTTGACTGGGCAGAGGAGAACTTGTTGAACTCAGAGGAGAGGTCAGAACATCTTTCACAAGAGAAATACTTCTGGAGTTCAGTATGGGAGCTGTCACCACTGGATTCACTTTGGATCTTGGCTTTCTGCTCCTGTTTCTCCTCATCTTCTTTCTCAGGCACATTTGTTTTCATATATGAAGGTTATTAATAGAACTTTAGAGCTTTGTAATAGAGCTTTATAGTTTTTTCATCTCTAATTAAGCCCCTGGTTTGGCACTTTTTTGCAATAATTGCAGCTAAAATCCTTTCAGGTGTTGTTCCAGACCTCATAGCTCCTTGTGCTTAAACAAGAAAAATCCACAGAAGTTTGTGTGAGGATATCAAATGAGACACCTTCCATGTGGTTTTGAACTGAGACTCTTTTTCATCTACTTGGATTGGAAAACACCATTCACCTGTTTCACACAGCTGAATGACAAAGTTCTGGACACTTGGAGATGCTTTGCTGGTAACAGCACCTTCCCTCACTGAGATCAAAATGATAAAATAATTAATTTGCCTTGCATGGCATCAATGAGGGGTTTGTTTAGTCACAGCAAAGGAAGGTTTTGTGAACAGCATGGAATATTTCAGGTTTCCTTTTCATTACAGTGCTGTTTGACTATTCTGTTGCACTCTCCCAGAGCTGTTGGATGTTTTCACTCTGTGTCACCAATCTCAAAAGTCTTTCTAATGCAACCAAGAGATGCATCAGAGCATTTTCTTCCAGTAGATTCCTTGAAGGCATCCTAGTGATGAATAAAAATCAGATAAAAATGTGATACATCATCCATGGTGTGTTAAAATGGGCCCCAGAGTTTTTGAGACTGGTACGTAGTTTGCATTTCATTTAAATGAATGCTTTGCCTCGTTACTTAAGTGGACAACCTGGGGAGAACCTCATATTATGAGCTTTATTTCAAGCTTAAGTTAATTAATCATATGATTATTTTTCTTTCCTAGGTACCACCTTTCTCCTTTTCATAGTTTGACAATAAATAAAGTACCTAACATGCCTCTATTTTTGGACCAAGAAAAACACCCTCAACAGTGAACTTATTTTGTGTATGGCAATCAAAGTTCAATAAATATAAAAAATTAATCTGTTTTTCATTTGTGTAAGCACAAAAATGTATTTAAGAAAATTCAGTCCCCTTCATATTTTACACTCTTTAAACTCCAACTTGGCTTTAGTGACCTTTTTTCCAACTCAAAACCTTGTTTGCCAAGATTCAAACTGAGTGATTTTTTATTGCACAGTTATAAACCATTGGTGGGGGGAGGGGGGAGAATTATATAATGGAAAAACATTGAAATAGCCTTTGCTCTAAAAGTGCAAATAGCATACAGCACCCATTAGAGAGAGAGGGGAAAAAAAACACACAAAAAAAGGGGTCAGTGCTAATATTTTAATCAAAATACTCCTATAATGCTTTAAAATGCTCCCAGGGTGCTTTTCAGATGGAACCACTGAGCATAGCTAAGGAGTAATGACCAGTGAAGGGGGCAGCTAATGACAAGGTGGGGCAAAAGCTGTGGTGAAACCACCAGCCCTGAGCTTCACTGGTCTTTAGCAGCCAGGGAATGCCAAACTTGTGGAGAAAGAGAAATATTCTTGCCCTGATGCTGTTCAGGTGGCCAGGTGGGCATCCTGGCACTCCTGGCTGTACCAGAGGAGAAAGAGAGGGCAGAAGTACCCAGGGATGTGTCAGTTTTATAACAATCACTCAGGAAAATATTCAGTTTTATAATAATCGCTCAGGAAAAGCTGGAAAATATTCAGATTCTGTTAACAATAGTTTGGAAATGTTTCCATTTTTTTTTTATTTTTAGGGCTGGCAGCTGCCAAGGCCTTTGCTGGTTGTTACTTTGCATACTGGGGTGCAGTTCCCCCAGTGATTACTTATCCCAGCCAACCACAGCCTCCAATATTTTTCAGCATGACCTGGATGGTCAAATCTTTGGCTAGCTCAGTGATTTAAACTGAAATACCATCTGGCAACAATATAAAACCCAGTCTGGTAGGAGGTGAAATGGAAGAGTAGGAAAGGATTGGTAAAAAAGATATGACTGGAGAATTAAAATGTGTATCCGCAATGGCATCAGGATCAGTGAAAGAAATTCCATGGAATGTCTTGGTGCTATCTTATGGTTAAGTTTTATGAGGCTTGTCTTCATGAAGGAAAACACACAGATTTGAGGGAAAGAAAAAGGGTTCCTCTATGGTAGGAAACTCTTTTCCTTTGGTGGAATATAACTATTGGCATTTACGAACACATAATAATGAAGGGGAGCAAATAACATTCATTATAATGCTCTTGAAGCAACAATCAGAGTCTGTTTTAAAGTCAAGCGCCTTGCAGTACATGAATTAACTTGACAGAATTGGGAAAATACTATGGAAACTGGAAAATGTACTGCATAAAGCTGACTCTGTTTTGCCAATTCATACTCCAGTGCATTTGTATAATTTTCATACATAAATGAAGCATTGTGTAATCTGTGTAAATCATTTGTAAGTACTGGGAGCTGCAGTATCTAGAGCATGAAGTGTATGGAGCCAGAGAAAAGGCTCTGAAGGAACAGTAATGTTAATGTGATGACTGAGGAGTAACTGCATGTTTAACTGTCTGTGAAACAGAAAAAGGGTAACTGCTACATGAGAAGTGTAATTATTATAGTACAGCTTTCCCATAGCTTTTGAGGACACTATACCTATAGATATGTGTGTGTATATATATATTTATGATTTCATACAAATTCGTGCATCAATCTATGCACTAATTTGAGGGCAAACAGAACCTTTGGCTTTTTATTTTAACCCTTATTCTTCTATTATTATTTTTCTATTATCCCCTCTATGATTGGGAGAGCAAAATGCTCTTGATTCATGTAGTTTCATGTGACTTTTATTAACGTTTGGTCTTTAATTTGGTGAAATTCCATTTGAAGTACGTCATTCCTATAAATACTAATTAAATCAATTTCTTCAAGTTTCACTGACATAAAGCTTTAAACAGAAGTTTGCTAATTCTTGTTCTGTTCTGAAAGACAGTGATCTCCTGATCAGCAGGAACCTTAGGTTTTAGTCTTAAAAAAAGAAATTTTTAGAGGCCTCAGATGCAGAGTATATTCAAAAATCAAATACCCAAAGGCTCCATACTCAACACTTGGGGGAAAAAAATCATGGCAAACTCTCTCAAGGGGCAGTGCACAAAATCTTTTGCTTATTCAAGGAAAATCTCCTGATTTAAAACAGTGGAGTCTTTACCTTCCATTGTTCACTAATTCTGAATAACTCCTATTTGTTACAAATGTGATTTTTTGCAATGGCCTTCAAATACTGTGAAAGTAAAAATCATAAATATAGGTGCAACAATCTTGCACAGTAACAGGATGGATCTTCAGTAAGCTTCAATATGAGATTATCCAGAAGCATAAAAATGAGTGGATATTCATATTTAGTAAATCAAACTAGGCTTGTATGTTGCAGAAAGAATGGGATCTAAAGTGTTAGGAAAAAAAAAAAAGGATGAAATGGCTTTTTAATGAACTGAAAGGGGGTCAACAGAAGAAATAAGTAGAGATGATTAGAGGAGAACAGGAAAAATCTTTATGGGAGACAAACCAGAATAGGGAAGGAATAATCAGTTCATAAATTCAATTTAACAGTCTTTAGGTAAATGTTCAATTATGCTATTTAAGGGCTTTCAGATGGTCCCACAGGATAGCACATTTCTTTCCTTTTCCTTGGATAACTGCAGTCCACCCTTCCTAGACTGCAGTTCCTTGGGTCTGACGTGAGCAGTGGCCCAGATCTCCAGCACAAACCACCAGAGGAACCATTCTTAACATGAGTAGGTCAGTAGACACACCTGACATGAATTTCCTTGAAATGAGCTGGCATGTGAGTTTTGTTCAGGCAACATTATGGTGTTTTAGTCCCTTGTATGGATCACCAAAGGGTTTCCTGTTGGGTTTCAAGCACAAACCTTTTCAAAAACCTTGTCTTCACAGTACATGCAAAGACCAACTGCTTTCCTCCAGTTTTTGGCAAAGTATGAAGTACCACTACTCATTTCTAGGCCAGGAATATTTGAAACTTAGTTGTTAACAGCCTAATGAATGGATTTTTCTTGAAAAATGTTAAAAAAAATATTTCCAAATTGTAATCTGCATTTGTCCATCGAGCATGATTCCAAGGTCGTCATTTCAATGCTCTGTCGTGACTGTAGAAAGGAGCCTCCCTGTGATGAAAGTCTTGCTAGACATTTTTAGGGTGTAGCTATGAACCTGGCTGTCTTGCTTGCTCCTTTTTCAGATCAGAAGGAACAAAGGAATTCATGTCAGCAACTGATTTAGAACTGTTTTCCACAGCTGCTGGAAGAGCGGCAACCCACCCATTCCCCGACACAGGTATCGGATTAATCAAAGACTTGTTGGGAACTATTTTCCCTTGACATATGGCTACAAAATCTCTGCCTCCAAGAATTAGATGGGTCAAAGAACCTTTTCATGGTTAAGCTTTTTGGTTGGAAATGGGATTACCATGGGACAGAGTGGTCCTCGGGCAAGTAGGCAAAGACTTCAAAGGCAAACTTGGCATTAGAGGTTTGGCAAGGAAAACACTTGAAGCCTCTGCCAAGCATCCCATGTCCAACAGTGCCCAGCATCCTACACAGAAGGAAGCTGAGGGAGACTTTTGATACCTTAATGAGTTAAAGAGACTGTAAAAAAGCAGTGTTTATAACGTGTGTGTTGTGCCAGAGACCAAAAAGAATCCACTTTTTCTCTCTCTGTGCAAAGGATAAAGAGGTAATTCATGGCAGAGAAATAAGTAAAAATTACCTCAGGCTTGCAAGGCTGTTTTTTTTGTTGTTTTGTTTTAAAATTTTTTAATCTGACTTATCAATTAATTGCCATAAAATAACATTTATCTTTGTTGCATTTCAGTGGCAGCTCTGGCTCTTTATGATTTCTTTCCAAAGTAAATGTTTGAGCTTTTTGGCTGAAATGGCAGAATACACCATTTCCATTAAAAACCAAAGCCATGAAAGCCATGTAAACTGCTTTTACTGGCCCTGTAATCACCTATCTATGTTTCTATAAATGGACTAGGGGGAGAAAAATTAGCTGGTGATTGGGACTGCCTCTGGCACTGCAGCCAGGTGTGCGTGGGCAGGTGCCTGTGCCGCTGGCTCTGCCACGGGCAGCGAGAGGATGGCTGGTGGCACTCGTCTCCAAGAGCCCATGGAGGGCTCTTCTCCACTCTTCTCCAAGTCCCCTGGATGCAGCCATCCTCTCCTGGAGTGCTGCTCATCCAGCAAGTCTGGGTCAACTTCTACCCTAAGCCAAAGTTAGTGGGAATGGGGTTTTTTTGTGAATTTAGAGGCAGGGTGAGACACTTGATGTGAAAATTTGCATTAACAGGCTGAAAGGGCCACTGAAAAAACATCTTATAGGATCATGGAATGATTCTACAATGAACTAATAATATAGGTGATGATTATTAGAAAGCCAATACATTATTATTAGAGTATATGATAATATAGATTATTATTAGAAAGCCATGTAATACAGATTATGTTAAAGGCCCACTGAGAAAACAAATGCGTTTGTGGTATTTTGAGGTAAAGTTGTAAATGGATTCATCAGCTTTGCTTCACCTCTCCCTCCCTCTCTCTTCCCATTAATGCAATGCTTAAGGTCTGATATGCTGAGCTTGTCATCTTCAGGAGGATTAATTGTCTCCCTGCAAATGAAGTTGAGAAAACAAATATGAGTGCAAATCATCACATTTTGCTCTTTTGTGCATTTTGTGTTACTTAAATTGCAAACTGTTTTCATTTTGCTTGGATGAAAGCTCTTTTCCTATAGGAGAAGGGAATAAAGGTGACCTTGCCTCTGATAAGTAACAGCTGTGTTAATTACCCAATACAGCCCTGCCCCTGATGAGTCACAGCTATAGCCAGTAAAGATAAGAGTGATACAAGGGAGTGGGTTAGCTGCTGAGGGGAGGATCATGAAGAAGAAGCAGCAGGATCCTGAGGAGAGAGAG
>VZSR01001831.1:1019476-1071968 GCA_013398615.1 Brachypodius melanocephalos | reverse complement strand
ATAAACAAGGAGTCTGTGTCTAGGCTCATTTCTACCCTCTAATAAGAGGGCTGCTGCAGCACCTTCCCACTGTAATAATGTCTATTCTGACTTCAGCAGCTCAATTTAGTTGATCGCTTCAGGCCTTACCCCAGTTTTCCTCCTCCATTCATCCCTAATGTCCAGCAAATAGCTGTAGGAAAAATGGTCCATTGCTTTTTGTTGTTGTTCTTTCAGTTAAAAGCATCTGCTGGAACGAGTGCTGCTGCTGAGAAATGAATTGTGGGCATTTGTCTGTGTAACCACCCACAGATGCTTATCCCTGGCACCCAGTGAGCAGCACTGCCTTTGGAGTCTGAAATTTTGCTCGCTGATGTGAGGCACATCATTGCCATGTTGAATGTCACTCTCATTGCTAGAGATTCCTGACACAAGTGTGGTTTTCCTGGGATTTGCTGTGAGGAGTCCCAAGTGCCATGCAGGCAACCCTTTGCATCGGGCATGTGAACCCTAAGAGGACAAAACTCTGGTGGTCTGAGCCTGTTTAAAGCCTTAGGTCAGAGTTTCCATCTGTAAACATTCTCTTGCATGTTTATGCTTTCATACAGCTTGATTTATTGGAGGTGAAACCCACTGTATACTAACTAACTGTATACTAACCCTTTTAATGAAACTGATTAATTACTGTTGATTGTAGAATATGCTCATCAGCAATAATAACTCAGATGATCAGCTCATAGCCCCATACTATTAAATTCATCTGCATGATGAGCTCATTGGTTAAATGTCAGAAAAGTGACTGTGGATTATCCCACCTTTTGAAAATATAATGTATATATTTTACCACATGTCTCCAGAACAGATGAAAAGTGTCCATTTCTGTCTGGGTGACGTCACAGACCTCTGGTACACTCAATGCATGTTTGTTAACAGATTTTCAGAGTGAAAAGAACTTCATATCGGGAGCTGAGGGTCATTCCTGATATTTAGACACACAGGCCTGCTTAATATATGTTTTTTTATTTTATATTTCTTGGGTTTGTGGCACTGACATACAGTAGGATCTTCTCAAAAGGCTGGATTTTCCAGTAGCAGCAGTACATCTGCTAAAAGCATAGTTTTTCTTTTCCTTTGTAAAACAAAGTTTAACATTTTTTATGCATGTTCTTGTCTTATCATTGCCTGCTATTAAAGGAGCACAAGCAAGACCTTTCAACATTCTGAGGGATTTCTCTTCACATGTCTGTGGCCTGAACTGCTCATCTTTTGCAAATTATTCAATGTGTAGCAAAATAGCTATTTTTTTGTCCAACTTTCCTTTTCTCTCATGAGCCAGATTCACTCCCTTCAAATCCAGAATGTCCCAACTTTATAGCTAGGTTGAAATGTGGAACAGAGAGTACCATTACTGCTGTTCAATCCTGCCTATTTAAGCTAAGCTCCAAGTACATAAATGTAATGAAGTGATAATATAGGGATGAAAAAGATTTTGTTGGGAATAACCAGCAACCTTGTGTTTGCTATGAAAAATAAAATCATCACAAAACTTGTGGCAAAATGAAATCTAAAATCTAAGTAAATATTTTTAATTATTCTCCTATTTGTTAATAAATTACTGTGTTGTTCCATTTTTTCCTTTTTTCTGATGAATTTGTGTACAGAAGGGTATGTTGGCTGTTTTACAATGTGTGATCTGATCACAGGTACAAACAGTTTATGGCACTGTGGTCATACCTAGAAACATCCAACATCAAAAAGACAACAGCCCCTCTGGCTTTTACTGTTACACTGATCAGAAGAAATTTAGTTCCTGGGCTTGAAGTAGCAAGCAGGCATGAAATGTGATATTGTTTAATGGTGAATTTGAAACCTTTCACAGGGGGAATCCAAGAGAAAAATGACCTCTGAGCAGCCAGAAATCACTGGCTGCCAACTGCTGACATCTGTACTCCTGGTGATGCTTTGAGATTCCTGACATATGAGGTTGAGTAAAGCAGGGTAAATTGATAAACCAAACATCATAGCTCTGGATTTCAGCTCAGTTTCTTCATATTAAAAATAGTGAACAGAAAGCTTCAGCAGGGCAACTGGTTTTGAGGAGGAGACGTTTGGCTTTGATGTCACTGCAGCCCCATTCCAGCTCTGTTTGAACTGGTTAATGCCTCCAGATTCAACCTTTTGTGCCACGTAAGGAAATGTTCCCTCACTGACCTGATCTTGCATTCTTTCAGTGTGAGATTTTTCTCAGTCTCAGACTATCCTTTATGAACAACACAGAATTTCGGGGCCCAAATGAAAACTTTCAGTGCAGTCGATCCAGATCCAAATGTTACAGCTCAATTGCTTTCTGTTCATGACTTTCCTACCGATACTCAAACAGCTACAGGAAAACCCAGTATATTACCCTAATTTTCCACTTTCTGCTACAAAGTTTTTATCTTTCTGCATTTGTTTTTATGGTAGGACAGTTTCTGGTTTGAATTTTATCTAGCATAAAAACTGCCTAAAGGCGCAGACCTCAATACTAGCCTATTATTCCTTTCAGGTTTTGGCTGAAACTGAAACATGGAGGGAAACCAATTGTCCTCCTTTTCCTGCTCTGAAAGATAAGTGTGACAAGAAGCACATGCCTCTCTTAAATGCTCTCGCATGTGCCTAGAATTTTAGGTCAATAAACCCAGCTCTGGAACACGGCTGAGGCAAACATTATGGATTAAAGATTTGTTATAAGGGCCAGATCCCAGGCAGAGGTTTCTTTGTTCCTCCAGAAGGGTTTGTTCATGCACATTACTCCTTGTTTTATGTCTCTGCTTTTCAGCTCTTGGCCACCAGATCCTAACAGGATGCAGCTGCTCTTCCCCACAGCCCTCGTGCCTTCCCCACCCTCTTCATCCTCACGATGTTCAGAGCATGTAAATATGGGTGTCCATGTCAAGATTCCCTTGGCAGACTGGAGGATGTCATCACTTCTGTGTTTCCAGGGCTCCCAGCAACCCAGAATTTGCAGATTCTTTGTTGTTTTTGCACATATGTGAACGTCAACAGGCACCTGAGCTTTTAGACAGAGTTGTAGCACCTGGAACACCCACACAAATGAGCCCATGGATTCATCCAGCCAAAGCAAATTAACTTGGTATCAGGCAGACAAACTTGTAACATGGTTGGTAAATTACATCCACTTTCTGCTGCTTCGTTTTCAAGCACCCCATTCTCTTTTTCTTCCTCTGGTGTGATTTTTGTCACTGAAAGTGAAGTGGCAACGGCTGTACAAGTCCTGTTCAGAGAGTGTCAGGAATGCTCATGTGAAAACAGTTTTGCCTTCCAGTGCCTCCACTCCTGGAGTTTTTCTGTTACTAAATAATGCTCTTAATGATATTTAAGTCTCCCATAAAAATAACTGAATTAAGTCTGTCGAAAGACTGTTTTCCTTCCTGACAGTAAGATGGGAGATTAATGATCCATTGATTGCCTGTTCTTTACTCTCACTCCTTACAAAATAAAATTATAAATATAGATTTTAAAAGATATGAGAGAGGTGAGAAATCAAAATTAAGGACAAACTGAGGCTTGTTCTTGCTCTGAAGAGCCTCAAGCATCGCCTCTGGCTCACCAAAGGAAAATCTGAGAGATCAGAGGTTCCTTGCCTTGCTCACTTACCTGCTGTTTGACTTAACCCTTCTTCCCCCAGTATTTTTGCCTTTCCTCACCCTTGATATCTATGTCATTTTTTACTTGTCCTCTGGTGACATTCAGGCAAAAAGTTTCTCCTTGATTTCAGGTTCCTGAATGGCTGGGAGGTGGTTGAGGAGGATTGTGCCAGAGATGGGGACTTGGACAGCCTGCTCCAAGCAGAGAGTGTGGAGAGCAAATAACCCTGGGTGAACCAGCCCTAGGGGGATTGAAATGGACAAATACCCTCACATAAGGACAAGGAAAATTGAATGAAGGACTCTGAAATAGAATGTCTCTCTTAAGGCTTGAGTGCCAGCTTAACACCCAGGCGCTGAAGTAACATTTCCAGGTAGAGAGAAGATGTGTGCATCCAGATAAACCATGGCTTAGTAAGGCTTAGAAATTCCAGCCTTCCAAAAGCAGACTTGACTGCTTAACAGTCCTTTAAACATCTGCAATCCAGAGGTACTTTGGTTTTAGAAGCTCCTGTTGTGATTTCACCTTGCAAGTATTTGATACCTCTTTTCCTTAAATTATCATGCCTGAGTGGGTGTGCAAATATGTACCTACATATCTTCAATATTTAGAGGCTAAAAGGGACAAATTGAACTTAAAATAGAGATCGAGGCTGAGGAGAATTTATCTATCCCAGGTATTGTCCTAATATCTAAGTAAAACTTCATGTCTTTCTTACTGACTCAGCCCTTCAATGGAAAGGGCTTTCTTTTAACCTCAGAGCTGAAGAATGTCTTTGAATATGTCTGCCATAAGAAGTAGAAGAAAATATAACTTCTGCAACTTCTACCCCCTCTGCTTAGCTAGAACCTCTTCTTCCATGAGGAGAACATGATGAATTGTATGATCTTAAATGTAAAAAAAAAAGCCTAATAAGGTATAGGGGTCTTTTTTGCCTTTGTATTCTTTTGTGACATAAAACATTATTCGGCCCCAAGGTTTCTTATATATTTACTTTGGCCCTAATGTAAAGAAGGCAAATGAAGTTAATTTCTGAGAGGAAATAATGTTATTTCTCCTTAGAAGAAAGGAAGTTACATACACTCCAAGAAGCTTTCTAGGAGCTAATTATCTCAGCAATAATAACTACAGTCTTAATGGGCAGGTCTGGCTTCTGGTCATTTAGGAGAAACCTTTAATAACACTGTTCTTTGAAGAATCTTCTGTACAATTTTATTATCACAGTTGGGATTGCCAGCTGGGTATTTTTAGCTGTCCTTTGAAGAACTCCTATCTCTCCTGTGCCATTTCCTAGGAATTGCCTCATATGAGTTCTGACACTTATGTAATAAATGACTGTAGATATGTAATTTTCCCCACTGTTCAATAAAGGTATATTCTGAAAAAAAAATAAATGAAGAATTGATTCTGATGTTTCCTGTACCAACCATAAGTCCATAAAAATCAATCATTTCACTGACATAATCCAGAATAAAAAGAATAGTTTATTTCTTGCTTTTAATATTTCTGATGTGAAAGGTATGCTTTTGAATGAAATATAAAATGACCATTGGAGTTGCTGACCAAAATGCCTGTGTATGCACATTCCTATAACTAATATGCAAATTTAATATTCAAAACCTACAACTAAATTTCCTTTCTCCAAATTAATACCTCTAGAATTTCTCTTTGAGTAAAGGCAGCAGCAGGGGAGAAAGTGTGGTGTATTTAATAGTCCCTCTGTTACTGTTGGCATTTTCAAATTGAAAATTCCTAGAAAGTTCATGTCTTATTCCTGGTATCGTCTGGTTTGCCCCAAGGTGTTGGCTCTTTCATTTTTAACACCTAAGGTCTGCTTTCTAACAGTGGGCATGTGAGCAGACAGTGTTTTATACTTGGAATATAAAATATAAACTTATAGCCAGCCTTTGCTTGCATCAGTTACCCTCTGAAATGGCAGTCATGCAAAAGGCACAGAAATAACTGCTGTACACCTCTGAAAACCATACCAGCACTGAAGGAGGAAAAAATTGGATTTATTCCAGGTTTTTCTGCCCCAGCCTGGAACTGACTGAGCAGCAGGACCGAGAGGCATCACAATTCCCACGTAAGTCAGCCTTGGCTATAAAACCTGGGAATAAGGCATGTCAGTTTGCTCTGTAGCAGTCTGTTGAGCTTCAAATAAACATGGAGGGATAAAACCACATATCAATAATTTGGAAATATCTAAATATTAATATTTCAGCTCCTTCAGTTCTTGTGTTGTTTTATTTATACTCCTCCTATGTTTTGAGCTGCATAGTTAAGCCACAGGCTCTTCCAGTGGAACTGATGGCACACTCCTGGCTGACCTGTCAGCACTGTCACACAGCCCTGTGTCCTGGCAGCCCCCTCAGGTCCCCACTGCTGATCCCACACCTCCTCCTGGCCCTGCAGCTGGCCAGGATGAGCTCATGGGAGCAACAGCACTCACTTTATTTTAGAAGGACTTCCAAGAGCAGTCTCCTTCTCAAGTGAATATTTCCATAGCTGATGTAGCCCTGTCATGGTATTTTCTGTTTATCTGCAGCTGAGAAGAGGGTGTATTAAATTACTTGGTAGCAGCTAGGGTAGACAGTTCCATGTTGTCTTTATTAAATCACACGTCGCTGAGAGTTTAAACTATTTGAGGAAAACAGTGAATCAAAGTTCAGGGCTGTTCCTCTGATTTCAGCTGACTTATATCACTTTCACTGGAGTTGAATTGTTTGTGAAAGCAGACCCTTCAAGGCTATTATTGTAGTAAAAGGAATGGAATCCTACATTATTTTATATGTAATATCTGTTTTTTTCCACTTCATGTCCTGTTCTTTACAAAAATCTCCAGTTTAATTGGCTTCAAAGAAGAATTTGCCTGCATTTAAGTTATCAAAACTTTAGGCAGAGCAGATAGGAGTAAAGCTAGTTATTTATACTTTGTTTTTAGTGCACCAAAATGATGAGAATATAAAAGGCAAAAAGATTAACCCAAACTCTAACATTTTAAGGTCTCAAAAACCCCCAAGATTAAGACTTTGAAAAGCATCCAAGTAATAAATCCACAGAACCAAAACACACAGTTTTAATAACTTTATTACAAAGAAACACAGGAGCTGGTGGGGACAGATGCTAAGCTGGAAAAACTTCAGCAGCCTTTTGTTTTTTTTTTTTTTTTAAAAAGCCATTCGTGGACTTTTAAAAATGAAGGGGTCAAGTGTAATAAGCTGATGATGCAGTTTGATGCTCTGATGCCAGAACCCAGTGAGGTGCTGGGGGAAAGGTAAAAAAGGAGTGGGAGAAAAATGTTCCCAGCCTCCTGCCTGGTGTCATTGACAAAGCCAGTGATGGTCCTCTCTTTAGATAAAGCAAACTCTGAAACTATGGAGTCATGGAATCCCTCTGACTTGAGTGCTGTGGAGTTGCAGAGGACTCAGGCTTGATGGGCTGCTGGGCAAGATTGTGATGATCTTCCCTGTCCCAGAGAGGGGCCAGGGTCTGAGTTGATGCAGATGTGGTGCAGATCTTGTGTGGAAGGCTGAGTGTCCATGGGGCGGGACACGGAGTGTGCACCTCAGCGAAGTGCAGCTACTGTTTTCAGACACAAATCTAGTTATAAATGTAAACATCCTGAGCTTTATTGAGATTTTTGTCAGCAGATTTTTTCCTGGGTTTTGTTCAAAATCAGCTGCTGGCTCTTGGGGGAGGGAGGTGTGACATTTATTCCCTAATAGCCTCGTGGATTTTGCTGAAAAGCAGAGGAGATGATTCTAATTCTTCTGAATACCAATAAAGCCATTTACAGATGTCGAGTAAGCTATTCCTCTGCAAATCCACTGGAGACTTCATTTAGTCTGCTGCACTCACTAGAGAAAATAAACTCAGCTTTACTTTGAAATTTCTGGATGCTTCTCAGGACTGACAGGAAATACTGCTCCAGAAATCAGCAGTTTTGACACAGTAATGAATGGCAGATAGGAGCAGTTTTGAATGTAATGCTTACTCCATTTGCAAGGCACTCCATTTGCAGTCATTTGTCAGAGTAATGCGTATTTTGGTTTTGTATCAGGCCTGGATTTGGTGATTCTTTCATTTTCCTGCTTTCCCTCAAATCACAGATCTGTACAATCATTTCATGTAGTGAAATAAAAGGAATCAAGCTGCTTTCCATCTCTTTCTTGCAGCCTTTCACTGTACTTCTTGCTGCCTCTAAGAATCCGGGCACGAGACTCACAGGTAGACAAAAGGAGCTCTGTCCATTTTCCTGTGATTGCAAACAACAAATGACAGAGGATATTTCTTTCCTTCTTCTGTGTTCTTTCATTTCTTCCAACTCCTCTGCTACTTCATCCTTTGTCATGATCACAGTTATTTTGGGAAGTAACTGGATGGAAGAGCTTAGAAATGAGGGACCTATTCAGACCCGAGTGAGACATCGCTGAACATCACATGGCATCACATTTTCCTGTAAATGTATATTTAGCCCCTGTGTTGAATATCCCACCAAAGTTATGTGGGCAGCACAAACTGACAAAGGTGTGAAGCGATTGATTGGCGCAGCGGAGAAACTTCTGTTTCATCCGCGGCCTCCACCAGCTCCATATTTTCCGCGCAGCTGGGCTGCCAATTCTCACACCTAACGGGTCAGTCCTATTTTGTCTTGCTTGAGCAAAATTCCATCGGCACTTCCAAACTGATGCCTGCACCCAGGCATTTCCTAGCTTGCTGAGCAAGGCCCTGGATGGTGATGGCTCTCCAGTGTGGCATAGTCTCGCTTACCAATTATTCTTGGAGGCGCTTCTCGCTGCCTTTCCAGGCAATCCCGGTGCTCCTTGTCTGCCATAGCCTTTGACTGCTCTGTTCCATTTCTGTTTAATTCCTACTGTTCTTATAGCAACAGTGATGGCAGAAACACATAGATTCTTTCTTTGGACAAGTCACCAGCTTTATTTGGACCTCCTGCATGGGCTATTTCCAGGCATTGCTGCCAGCAGTGTGTTTTGGATAGTGTTTTCAAGATCAAAGTTATTTTGTGCAAATCCTGCAGGCATCTGGCATTATCTGCACTGTATTGTTGACAGATGAAAATATAAATTCAATTCTATGGTGAAGGTGAGGAAAAGAATGGCTCCAAAGTCAGAGGAGGATGTTCTGTCTGATCCAAGTTTGGAGTAGGCGTGGTTCCTCACCCATGGGCACAGCGCATGGATGATGATTATTAAGTCAGAATCTTTGGGATTGGTGTTTGTGAGATTAATTTTCCATCCCAGCAGCTCAGCCACTTTGGGGATGCGCCTGTGTATCCCATCACAGCTCTCTGCTGCCAGCAGCAGCAGGGAAGGCAGGCCTCAGGATTGCTGCCTGACCCTCCATTTGACTTTTGCTCATTGATCTGGGGGGAAGAATTGGGGCTGCTCAGTCAGAGGAAGGATGCAAGAGACCAGAGTGCTTGTAATTTTGTCTACTCCACTCAGACTGAGAAATCTGAGATACAAAACTGTAGGGTGCAAAGACTTTAAAAAGTTTGGCAAAGCCTGGAAAAGACAGAGAGGTTAATACATTCCTGTGCTAGGCTGTAGCCTTAAGTGGTTTTCAAGTATTGATGGAATTAAGGAGAGAAAACATGCTTCCAGATTTTTTTTACTAACATTTGAGGAGCACAGGAAAGGAATTCTGCTTCTTATCCCCATTTTTTTCTCTTTTGTTCTCTGCATTGAGAGGCAACTTTTACCTCAAATTACCAACCCTGTGCATGGTCTTTTCCAAGCATAAAATCCTGCAGAGGCTGTAACATCATACAGTTTATACATGCAAAAATCATTTCTAAAATGGATTTTCCAGGTGCAAATCCAATCATCTGTTCAGCCAGGTGTGAGAATCTATCAGCTGTGCATGCAGGTGTCAATGCTTGAAAAATGACCCAGTTTACTCCTCCACAAAGGGTTTGCACGTGGATCTGTGTCACTCAAGTCTGGGTTTGGGCTGTGTTTTGAGGATTGAAGTGGAATTTGGAGGGTGGTTTCTGTGCTGAAGGCTCTGTACAAGGCAAATGCTTCACAGAGTGTGTGCACAAGATGGGCAAATTTGGCGGCCCCTGAGTGAGTCTGGGCTGGGTGCCCAAATCGATGATCTTGCCCCAGATGTGCCTCCTCCTAAAAAGTGTCTACCTTTTGTCAGGCTCATTAGAGGGGGGTGGTTTTGGCTAGTTTGCCTCTTTTTTTTGAGTGAAAACATAGCGTTTCTCAGTGTTTCAGTGTTCCCAAACTCAAATATTTACTAACCCTTGCTATCTAATACCTGACTTGGCTTTGCATTAAAAACAAATGCTTGCAAAGTGTTTACCTGTTGAATGAAAATGATTAAAAGAAAATACAAAGTCCTTCATATACTATTTTTGGGCAATGAAATGAGCTTGCTGCTATTTTAAATATTTCAGTATAATTTATATTAGCTATAATACCACCAATAAGGCTGCTCGAAAATTAAGTGTCATTCTTGGCCCGAGCCACTGGGTGTGTTGTGGGACCAAATGCCATGTGCCAGAAAAAAAATTAAAACCAAAACCACGGTCAAGTAGCTGAATTTATGGGGAGAGCAAGCAATATGGGCCTGAACAACACAGCTATTTTGGACAAATAGCAGTGCTTCCACCTGGGGAGAACTTAAAGCTCTCCTCCACCTTAGCAGCAGCTGTGGCATGGAGGGGAGAGCAGCAGTGAGCCACAGCTGTCACACTGGTGGTGATGCTGTCACCCTCCAGATGGGCAAAGCAGGTGATGCTGGAAAGCTCTGAGGAGTAAGTGGGTGGGAATTAGCCAGCATTTATGTCCCCAAATGTCAAAATATAGTGATTATTTCTCCTTTATGGGGTAACTAAACCACCCAGCTCTGTCTTTCGCTGATTTCTTCAGCGTCAGTGTCTCCTCTCCCCGGGAAGCTCCTGACTCCACATCTTCCTGCACAAGTCAGCTTTCCTCCAAAGTGGAGGACACTAAGCACATTGTGCCAGACAAGGGCCTTCTAAGGCATTAATGCTTCCTTATCTCCTCTGGGAATCCCTCCCCTGCTCCATCCCAGGAGAGCTCTTTGCCTCTCTCACAGCTGCATCTCACTGACGGTTTCACGATCCTCCTGCGCTCTGCTAAGACGATGTGAATACTGTGGGATTTGGCAGGGCTTCCTGGCTTCTGGGTCCAAGTGCAGGTCCTGGACACATCCCAGATCTGTGCTGGGATGGGATCTGGGTGTGCACTTGAGGTCTTTTCCTCCTACCTGTCCGTTCCATAGTTTCCATGGAACTAAGTGCAGGAACACTGGCCAAAAAGGAGCCTCAGTACAGTACATTTTGGCCAGGTCTCCTGTCCAGTTAATCAGTGAACAGAATCTGGGAGAAGTCTGCTCCTTATATCAGTTATTGAGACACAGACATACAAACCATAAATATGTATATTTTTTATTTTCTCTCAAGTGTTTAGAATGGACTCCACTTTTCCCAGCTGATCCCATTTGGCATCTGCTTTTTTTCTTCACCCCTCCTCCATGACATAGAATATTTTGTCACTGCTTTTTCTACAGAGCAGCAAAATCCACATTCTCTTTCCATTTAATCTATTTATCTCCTGGGCATCTCCCACTCTGCTTGCTATTTGTGGCCTTCTCTTTTCTGAGCCTTCCTGAAGAACCATCTGTTAAAATTATTCTCCCTACTTTTGTGTAGCCACTTTGCTCCACATTTTGAATAAATCTACCAGCTCTTTTTTCACAGATCATCAAATTTCAGCTGCCTCTGTTGTCTCTTATGCAATCTAGACTGACATGGTATAGCTGCTTGCCTTCCTTGTACAGCAACCTCTCCATAATCATCTGAGGGTGACAGACTGCTTGAAATGATTTCTAAATTCAGTTCACCCAGTGATTCCCCTCTCTTTTAAGGGCACTGACAGAAAAGCTTACTGCTTTTTTAGGATCTCCGACATCAGAGGCAATGAGAGCACTAGGAAGAACCCTGATGCTGCTAAAATATCCTCAATGAGAAAAGTGATATGCTCTTTGAGCTGATCCACTCATACACTGAAGTGTCAAGTCCAAAATTAAGATATAAATCCTTTGAGAGAAAAAGAGATGCACTGCGGTACGTTTGGCTTCCAAAGGATTGTTCTAACAGGCATACCTAATCACTTATAAATACTCACTGCTAATGCAGTTGTTTCCTTGCAGATTTATCCCTTCAAGCCATAATTCTGGGCATTTTTTTTCATCCTAAAATCTCAGAAACAATCTCTTTTTGTAGCTTTGCAGTTGTGCATGGTTTTGCTGAGTTGGTGAACCTCTTTAACTTTTTAGTATGCACAAAAGACCCATGACACTGAGATTTATGGCACAAGCCAATAAAAAAAACCCTCTGGTGGAATGCTAAATATTCAGAGGGGTTAGAAAAATAACAGCCTCTATCTATATGTGGCAAACCAGCATTAAAAGAAAGCTTTAATTTAAAAAGTAGTATAGCATTTTACCTTCCGAAAGAAGAAGGAATTTTTTCCCCTTGTATCCTTGTATTTAGAAAGATTTGTGATATACTGCAGGGGAAACTTCAGTACTCTTCAGACATGTGGAAATAAGACAGCATGTAAAACCTCATACCAGAGCTCTGGAATCATGGCATCACCAATCCACTCAGACACTCATGAGTAAAATAAGATCTGAGCCGTGCTGCCGTGACATCACGGAGTTTTTCCATTAGCTTGAACCCCCCCAAGACATTTTGCTTCTCTAAAACTTTCTCTAGTGGCAGTGAATGTACAGATTACCAATACCCTGCAAATAGATCTTGTACCAAAATTCCCATTAAAGTCAATGGGAGCCCTGTGGCCAACCTGTCTGTACAACACACTTCAAGTCTGGGGCTGGATGGCTGACTGCTTTTATGTGTTCAAGTCTTTTAAGAGCTTTTTTTTTAAAACAAAGCAACAATATTTTGCCAGGAACATAAGCTGGGTTCTACAGACTGGGTTTTTTCTTTCATTTTCAGTGTCCTTGCTGCCTGGATCAAGCAGGCAACGCTACAGAGGGGTCTCAAGCTCACACTGCTCAGAGGGCTGAATTGCCCTAAGGGACAGAAAACAGAATCCAGCTACAAAGTTTTGGGCTCCATCCCAGATCCTTAGTCTATTAAGTGAGTCAGGAGGTTATGACTGAGAAGAAATAAGCCCCTCAGCAGAAGTGTGTTTTGCAATCTGCCCTCTCTGGAAAGGTGCTGACGCAGAGGCAGGCTGCTGAGGAGGGGAGATGCACTGGTGGCTCTTGAACCAGGTGGGACAGGGGGAAAAGAGGGGGAAACCAGGCATTTGCAGGCTTGTTGATGAGGGCAAAAGTCATGCTTTTCTTCACCTTTAGATACTGACTTCTCCAGACATGGTTTCATCAAGACATGACTTGAGGCAGTAACACTTTAGGCACAGGCTACAGTTGAATTTCTTTGACATGGCTGAGGAGCATGGGAGGTCTAGGAGCTGGGAGCAGAGGTCTGGGAGCCACTCAGTCACTCTGTCACTTAGGGCAAGTTACTTGACCTTTCTGCATGGGCTTGAGCCGTGTCAGATAAAGAAAATGGCTCCAGACCAGCATTTCACGCAGTATCCGAAACCTAACCTGAAAAAAAACTTCCTGCAGTTCACTGAAGAGGTCATCTGTAGCATCTTGAAATGTCACCCATGCCAGCTGAGCAGAAAAACTGAAAAAAAATCAGTTCACCTTCCAAACACCATCCTGCCTCTACACTTATGTAGAAAATTAAGTGTTTGTTGCAGACAAAGAGCATCTGTGGGTCTAGCGTAGGGAACTGAATTGTGACTGCATTTCTATCCTACAATTCCTGGTTAAAATCTGTTCAGTTATACCCATGTAAATCTAACAGTAGATGATGGTTCTGAAGGCATGGGCCTCTGTAGGTTCTTCATATTAAATCAAGTAGTTTTTTAAGCTGAAACAAGTTATATGATTAATAAGCCTTCCTTTTCCAGTTCATTGTTATCCTTAGACTGCATCAACATGTAGTGAACCTAGTCTGAAACAAAATATTGGAACATTTGAATAATCCATGAACATAAAAATATTGAAATTCTTGTTTTTCTTTGCTCCTTAGATAGTAGAGAAAATCATACAGTCCTCAAACATAATTTCTACTTGCACAGCTTTCCCTCTGCTCTGACTGAAAGGGTGAATATTTACACACTAGAGCTTGCAGCTGAAACTGCTCACAGGAACCAAACATAAATCATGTGAGGGCACT
The DNA here is from genome assembly GCA_013398615.1 of Brachypodius melanocephalos. Lineage (NCBI taxonomy): Eukaryota > Metazoa > Chordata > Aves > Passeriformes > Pycnonotidae > Brachypodius > Brachypodius melanocephalos. Next base: position 1,058,059 of record VZSR01001831.1, on the reverse strand, counting down.
GAGTAGGTAGAAATAACTCCTGTAGTTTCATGGACATCTTTGTGAAAAAGGAGAGGATATTCGGAGTTTTCAAATCAAGTTACCAAGTGTTAACTTTGGAGGGGGAGGAAAGACAAATTAAAGAATTTCCAAAGAGAACAGGGAAATTCATTGCATGTTAAGACTGGGGAAACAGACTTTATGTTTTGAGGTCTGTACTAGATACAGTGCTCACTTTAAAAGTGATTTTCTCTCATTATTCATAGAGAAAGCACACTTGGTGATCACGTGAGGAGCCCAGTCAAATGGTTGAGTTATTAATATATTTTCTGCACCGTAATCTCTCAAAATCAAAAATCCTTACACACAAATAAGTGTGAAGGGCATCCTATTTCAGTGTTTAAAACAGATTCCATGTGAATATGCTCGTGTGCCAGCCTTCCACATTCAAGACTGCTTTTAAACATGCATTGCTTCTTCACTGGGGTTGCCACTGGAGCAAAGGAGATCATGCTAAAACACCCATATTGCTGCAGAGCAAAGGAAACTACTGCATGCATGCCTTTTAAAAACATGGGATGTGCATGCAGCTTGGCTCTGAACGTGTTCCACGAGCTTGGGCAGTCAGCAATCACCGCGCAGCTGAAGAGCAGAGGTACCGTGCACCTTGTGATTACATAAAGCGCCGCCTGGTTTGTTTTTTAGTAACGACCCCCTCGCCTCCTTTTTTGGGTTCAAACTCTTTGTAAAGATTGGAAAAACTGCGTAGGTGATGTTTTCAGGTTGCTGGAAGGCTCATAAAGAGTAGGTGCCTGGGGTGTTTCTGCTCACAGCGCGTAGGTCACTGCAGGAGGTACGTGTTGGGCAGCCGGGGGGTTTTCATACCTAAATATTTGCTCCTTAGGCCAAGGAGTGATCAAAAGATCACCTTGCACAGACTTGTAAAACACACCATCATGCATCTGTCAAGTGTTCTGTGTCAGGACCAAAGGCTTCAGTCAGTCTGTGTGTTGGTGTCCAACACATAAAACATGACCCTGCAGGCAAAGACCCCTCTGGGAGGACGACTGGATGGCTACAGGGATCCTCTGCAGGGCTTTCTACCACCCTCGTGCTGTAGAGAAACCTGAAAGCCAGAAATCTTTCCCTGTCTGTGGTGGGAAAGTTTCTTCTGTCCCTGAATAGGTGGGGTCCTGAGAAAGAGGCACGGGGTGTTCTGTGGACCAAGGGTATTTCTCTGGGATGGCAGGGCACGCTGTCCCCTGGGCCCAGCACCTCGTCTCCTTCTGCTGTCTGCTGTCGAAACTGGGGAAGGAAGGACAAAGCAAGCTCATTCCTCAAGCTGAAATAACTCTCACCCTCAGTAGGGAGCTCTCATGAACAAGATTCAATCACTGTTGTTGCACAGACATCTACAGAGAGGAACAATCCTTTAAATTTCGCAGTTTACCACCACCTTAAACATCCCCTTTTGGGAATGCCTGTATAGGTATGCTTCCCCACCTCTTAAAGTGGATGACCATGATGACCATAGGATAATCTAAATTTCTGCCTTGCATTCTCAATCAAGGGCTTTCAATTATACAAAGATGTTTCAAATATAGCAGCAAAAAAACCCCCGACAAAAACAAAAGAAAAACAAAAAACAAAACAAAACAAAAAAAACAAACAAACCAACCCCCCCCCCCCCCCCCAAAAAAAAAAACCCAACCAAAAAAGCCCCAAAAACCAACAAAACCAAAACCCCCCATCTCCCATGGCTGAAGCTTGGAGTGCTGTACAGGTATTTTTCAGGATTTTTTTCTTAAAAATCTATGGTGAGTTTTCTTTCTCAGCCTTCTTTAATAGAAAGAATGAAAGGAATTTGACATTACTGTAATCCTTTCCTTACTCAGCAGGTAATGGAAAAGCATTTTAAAAAAAAGAACAAAAAAACCAAACAAAAACAAGCAAAAACCCAAAAAAAACCCCAAACAAACAAACAAAACCAAAACAAAACAAAAATAACCCAAACAACCAAAAAGCCCTGCTCCCCAGCATACAAAAAAGATGTCTAGGAATAGATCAAACAGTAGGGTTAAATAATTTGCAGCTTTTAACTTTATCAGTTGCAAATGGATCACCATAATAGTGATCTGAATGTCCACAGAGTCCAAGGCCAGAAGATCACGGATGACCTCTTTGCTCATTTCCTTGCCTGATGAAAATTAAATTTACTTTTATACCAATCGAGGAACCAGCTGGGGCAGGAGACCAAATGTTATTTAGAACAGCAAAGGTGTAAGGAATCATCTGAGGTGGCCACCTTCCCTTCCCTGGGGCCCCAGCACTGCCCAGGACACCAACTGGAATCCCAGCCCAGGATTAGCAGCATGGCTGGAGCCTGGAGGGTGCACTGGGACAGCAAAAGGAAAGCAGGAATAGTGTTTCTACTTTCAGCATTAAATTCAATACTTGGAAGATTCAGTGCTGTCAGCTGACAGAAAATAATAGATGCTGGAAAATACTTCTGCAGCCAGACAAAGTGTCTAAATGCATGTTTGTCTCCAAACTGGTGATGAATGTAGTTTAAACAAGGCAAACTTTGGGGACTGTAACCTTTTTTAGCTTACTGTAAAAACAGTTTACCGAGCTTTCTAATGACTTTAATACATTTTGGCTATTAAACTTGTAGCCTGAATGAAGACTATGAGATTGTTTCTGGTCTAGTGGGCTTACTTTCTGTTCCATGGATGTCATAAATAACAATTAAAAAAAAAAAAAAAGCTCATTTTTTCAGCATTCATTAGAAATGGAAGTAGAATTTAATAGCAACTCTAAATCATCAGGAAAAATATGGCTAACTTTCTGTTCCATGTGTTTTCTGGAAACCATGCAAGCATCACACATTGCCTGAAATCAGCTCCTTGAAAACACAACGTGCCCAGTGACATTCAGTGGACACAGGAGCTCTGTGGGTAAGAGACACAGAGGAAAAACCCACTGAAAGTAGTTTGGTGTCCAAGCAGAACTGATGGCAAACAGCTTCCCGGTGAAGGATTGGAAAAGGATTAATTTTCTGTTGTGGTTATCTTGCTCCAAAAGCCCTTCCCAGGTTCAGGCACTTTCCAGAGACTCAGGGAAGGAGGCAAAGTGGGGCAAACTATGAGGAAATAATGCTAGAAAGGCAAAAATAGTCCAAATGCTGCATCTGTGGTCCTTTTGGGAGTCGTATGTCAAGTCAGATAGTGCACAGAAGGCTCCCAGCCTGGTGTCTCGGTGAGTGGTGAAGCTGCCCATGATTTCTAGACAGAGGTTGGCTTTAATTTCTCCCTGTGAGGTTGTTACTGAGGCTGCAATAACGAAAGGATTACAGGGATATGTGATTGGATATTGGAAAAGGGCCTTTGTAACCAAGCAGAGAAGGAGGTACTTAATTTGTTTAAAAACAAAAGCTCCCATTTTGAGGGAATCTGCATCACAATCTGTGTGAAGCCCTAATTCCCCAAATCCATCTGTGCTTCCACTGGTACAGGGAATTACTGACCCCAGCAATGCCCAGATGGCAGATAAGGATGCAGAAAAGGATTGCTTATTTTATTAACTCTAGCTACCTGGGGGAGGGGCTAAGCCCCCCCTTTCAGACTGGGGACACAGAGAATATACTGTGGAAATTAAATCCAATTAAAATATCTTTCGCAGGAAATCATGACAGAAGGGTACTTCTAATGTCTTTTTCTCTTGATGTGGCAGAGGAATGTGTGCAAAGCTGGACGAGTGAGTCCTGCCTCACAAATGGAAGATGAAGAATTAACAAATTTTGCAGCTGGGGTGGGGGTAGAAATCTGTTTCTTTTGTGATATTTGTCTGTGAGCTGAGGATTTCCATGAAGCCTAATTCTCAGAGTCTAATTTAAATGCCTGGTCTCTCTGTATAATTATTGCACACGAAGGCTGCTGCATATGCCCTTGGAGTCCTCTGAGGAGGACTTTTTGATTGAATTGGGAACATCAGTTCCCAGTCAGCATTCACATAAGACATGAAAATCTTGAGAGCAAATATCCTGAAAGGTCTTTTAAGGTCCTTCATTCCACTTTTTGAAAAAAGGGCTGGAAGTCTTGCACACCTGAGATGAAGGGTCCCATTTACTACAACAAACACAAAGCTTCTATCACCTGCCAGCATTATATGGAGTAGCATATCTACAATTTTGTGTAATCAAACACTTTGGTACATATAAGAATCAATCCTTCCACATAGGAACCTTCTTTCTGACCCTTTTATTTTCCAGTAAATGGAAAACTATACAAATAACTGATGTGAATTCCTCGGTTTTGCCGTTGACAAGACAGATGCAAAGCTGGTTCATCAGGCTTTAAATTTTTGTAATTTTTTTGGTGGTAGAAAGGAAAACATTGTACGATAGCAAACGCTATTTTGGATCTTTATGAAAGTGAGTTTTGAGTAAGAAGAAGGGTGCACACACACCATGTCTTCTAAAATCAGTAAAGGGACACAAAGTCTAGAAATTAAAATAAAATTTTAAGAGAGGGTACAAAAAAGGTAGAGCATAAGACAAAATCTGTTGCAAAGCTGTACTTTCCATTTGGTAGTCTCTGAAATGAACCCATGGTATTTTCACTATACAGTTTAAAATGGGCCAGGGTATGTGAAGTTTATAATATCAACACACAAAAAGGCCCTTGCAAAAACATCATGGAGTGAATGGGGGAGTACTTGTTTACCCACCAGGCAAACCCAAAGCACCACAGAAATGTTAGCAATAAAGTGAATAAATTTTCTTTGAAATTTATGAAAAATTGAAATTTATGAAAAAAATTGAAATTTATGAAAAAAAGGAAAAAAAATCTGTCATTTTATGAGGGGTAATAGCAGTAATGAGATGAAGAATCTAAATGAGACTGAATATCATTGCTGTGGTGATTTTTTTTTCTAAATATCTTTTCCAATCTTCATCTTACTGTGATTTTTCCTAGCATATCTGCCCTAGAGCTGTGTTCTTTAGGCATGAGTGACACTTTGTAGAAACCAGCACCCTGTATTAAGATTGATGTTGACCATCCAAAGCAAGGCAGATTGGCCCATGTAAATCTCTTGGGTGATTACAAATCCAGCTGATGCAGGATGGGTGCCAAATGTCTATTAACACTGAGCTTTGTGAATCTTTTAGCATTTGCCTGATGTTCCAACCCTCTATCCCTCCCCAAAAAAAGACATATGAAGCAAACAAAACTGATGCACTTTGGCCTCCCTTTACTTTTGTGGATAATGGTTAGTTTTGCTGGAAATGTTTTATCTTAGTTTACTCTCTTAGTAGAAAACAGATATTTCAGCTGATGCTTTCCTTGCTTATTGAAAACAACTGTGCTGAGTTTGGGCAGAAAGTCAGAGTTTAACTCCCTGGTGGTGTTTCACAGCTCCTTGCCTGCAGTTGTGGCTGTGTGTCTAATGCCTTGGGAAGGCTGACCTGGAACAGAGACTGGACAGAGCCAGAGAATAAAGCAGATATTTATTGAAAGGCCTTTAGGGTACATCTTGGGCAGGACAGGAGCCTGACCAGGGCTACACTCAAGGTGGACCCAAAATGGTCACAAAATGGCTGACTGGCCACGAGGTCTTACATTTTTATAAGTTTTGGTCCATTTGCATATTGGGGTTTAATTGTCCAATTACAGCTTCAGGTTGTGAGGTCTCATCCTTCTTGTTCCTCCCTTCAGCCCACTGTTTGTGCTTTTGGGCTGAAAGTTGTCCTTGGTCCTCAGCAGGAAAAGGATTTGTTTTGTCTCCCTACTCTGTGAAGAGAGCTGAGTGACACTGAATGTGGGGCTCAGAGCTGCACCCCTAGGCAGCACAGAACCTGCAAATATGAAAGATAAAACTTAAGGCGTCATTTCCATCAGCATTTCCCTTAAGCCTGGTGGCCCCCAGAAGAGCAGCCACAGTGGAAAGCACAGACCTCTCGTGTCTCCTGTGGAGAGGGAACAATTTGGAAAGCTGGAGAGCCACACATCTTCTGTGTGCACTGTTTACACAGATGGAACACAGAGCAGAAGGGACCTGTAAGATCTCCAGGAGTGAGGAGGACATCCCAGCAGAACTTTGGGTTAGGCTCCTGGAGACTGGGAAATGCATCCAGGGTGCTGTGGGTGCAGAAACATCCCTAGGCTGGGAGGGATTCAGTGTTTCAAGGGAATAGTACTTCAGTGCAAAAAAAAAAAAAAAAAAGCAAATTTCAGGTGGCTAAAAGATAAAACTTTGCATTATTCTTTAAACTTTGCTTGCATAATGCAGTGCAATCTCTTTCAATGTTGGTAACAGGAGATGCTTTAAGGCCAAAGTTGTAAATGCCATATTGCCAGAAGAACATGGCACAGAGCCATTTGACAGAAATGTTACTGGGAATAGCAGGATTAAATAAGGATATGGAGCCTAACAGAATGACAAAATGATAAATCTATATTGTTAATGAGCTGTGAATAATCTGCTAAGGGAAAAACTGGAAGGGTAATAGGACGCTGTCTAGTCAAAACTGGCATCAATTTTGTTCTCAAAATACTCATTAAGGCAGCTTTAGGATTGCAGTCAAAAACTTGGCAAGAAAATATTAACTTTGTAGGACATAAAGGGGCTGTGCATGTACCTTACTGGGCAAATAAAATGGGAAGGAAACAAGCAATGGTAGGTCCTGGGCATCAGTGTTTGAACAGCTTGAAGAATTTGGAGCAATTCATTCTGAGAGGCACCAAATTAAAAAGCGAAGGTAGAATTACAAATACACGACTTGTAAACAATCCTGGAAGGAGGAGAACACACAAGAAAAATATTTGCCTGCATGGATGTATACGATGATTTGATATTTCAACTCCTGACCACTACTGAAAACTGAGCTGTCAGCACTGACTGGTAAACCTTGTTCCTGGGTGTTAATGAGCAGATCAGAGCCAAACATTTTATACATCACTTTAGGAATGTGTTTTCCCACGTGAATTATTTTATGTTTGTGTAAAAGGGTTCATTTAATTAAATAAAAGTAGCACAGTTTCTTCCAAAGTTCCCATGGGAGTGCAGAACAAGGCATGATGTAGATCATCAAAGGTTTCTGAAATCAAATATCCTCCTTTGCCATGTGTACAAGAAACCCTACAACAGACACTCAGGAAATCATAAACCAGCTTAACCAATGTATAATTTAGCAATTAGTGGTTCTACTTTTCCTCAAAAGAGGAGGAAATATAGCTCCTTTTATTTTGTTTTTTTAAATTATTATTATTATTGTTATTATTAGCCTCACCTAAAGATATGTATCATGTACACCAATGTCTAATCCAGATGAATGAGATAAATCTGTTCATCTTTTCCTCACTCTTTAATTGCGCATTGTTGAAGGATGGCTCAGGAAAGATTCAACTAGAGGAAAAGGTCTTTCCAAGTAGTTTATTTTCCATGGTATTTAGTGATTACTGAAACCACCCATAAACTATTCAGGAATTTTTCTCTCTTCTTGGGAGGAAAGGAAGGGGATAAAATGCTCTGTGTCTCAGTGAATCCACCGTGTTCTCCTGCAGTGTTTACAGGGAGACTGCAGATAGAAAGGCCTGTGCAGGGCATAAGGAACATGGGAACATTATGGATGGTGCTATCACCACTCCCCAAAAGTTCAACAAATGAGAGTGCTCTGGCTGGAACCTGCGGTCACCTACAGAGGAACAAAGGCAGGCTGTAATTGCACCACTGAGCTATGCTGATAAAGCTACCTTTCAAACACAGGCCTGCATATTTTTGTTCTCTACCACTGAAATCTCTGGAAAGCCCTAAATAATTGACTGTTCAGGAGCCAGCAGCCGAAATAGAAGTTGGAAGTGCTGTTTGCACAGGTGGCTGGCCTACTGGGAGACTAAATGCTTACCCCCTTGCCCATATCAATTATTCTGAGACTGTCTGTTTAATGTCTGCCAGTTTTGATAACAACAAAATCCTTTTAGAAAATTGCTGATGCAACATTTATTGTGTTATCTTTTGGGGATTGAATTTTTCTTTTTTTATTTTTTTTTCCTCTTCTTTCCTGTTTTCCTTTTTGCTATAGTGAGCAAAGGTACTGAAGGAGCTGCCAGGAGAATAAGGTAACAAGTCAATTAAACTACCACCCCAAATTTTCCAGGAGTTTAAAAGTAAACAGTCTGAGAGACCCTGTGGGGATCTAGGTTGGTTTACTTTAAAAGTGTGGGTATGGGCTTCTGTACAAACAATGAAATTCAACCATTCCTCCTTGCAGTTACCAAGGGACTTACCTGTCTCTTGGAAAAGCCTGACTAAGATGAAATTTTGCCTTCTAGTCCAGACACTGCAGCAGGTTTCATACCACACACCAAGATTTGCTTAATATGAAAGCTGTACCTTTTATTAGCTTTTCCCTGTGCAAAGCAATAACTGGGATAAATCCTGTGAGATTCCTCCAGATAAGCAGATGGTGAGATCAGAGCCCTCCTGAAAACAAGGCAATGCCTATTCTTTCCATGGAGATCTATCCAAGCTGCGAGTGGAAAGTCCTCCTCGGAGCAGACTGAGATTTTGGTGGCATCGCAGGCAGATCCCATCTTCTGCAATGGGTGTTTTTGTCCAAGCCTTGACTTGCAAAGCCAAATATTTGTAAGAAAAGCAGATCTGCTTAAGAAAGAAAAACAAAAAGCAACAGTAAATCCCTAGATCTCCTACCTAAGGAGTAAGGCAATAAAAAAGACCCAGCCCAAAATCTAACTTGTGGCCTCAGTGCCAAAACTGCACAGAATTTTGGTCCTGAGTCCTGATTGCAAAACACTTGGGTTGCCAATTCCGTGCAATTCGGAGGAGCAATAGGGAAGCAAGCAAATGCCACCCACCAAGAGTTTGGTCTCAGCAGCAGCTCTGTTCCTTCCCCTTGTTACCTCAGTTAACCTAGACCTGTTCCCTGCCCAAACTGTTTGTTTAACCTAAAGAATAATAATGATCCACTGCTGCCAATTTGTCATGTGGGAAACGTTATTCAGTCCCTTTAAAAGAGCTCATGGGCCAAAGCACAGAAGAAAGCGTGAAAGCCAGCAGTGGGAAACAGGAAAGCTCCAGTGAAGGAGAAGTGGTGGCTGAAAACTGCTATAAAATCCATGAACATCTCAGAGGAGAAACCCAAGCTGCCATTTTAAGGTGTGTAAGTCTCAGTAGTTGTCTTAACCCTGCTCGATGAGAGATTTTTGGATAAGGAGAGGCTTGCACTGGGACATGGGCTGGTGGTTAATTTTATTAACACCACATGCCTTTGGATGCACCTCTGGCACTGGATGGTGGGTGAGTGACCTCAGGATGAGGGGTGTCAGAGGAGACAGCACTGCTTGTCAGGGCAGCTTTGTGCTGGAGCTTTCACTGCTGTCACTGCAGCGCATTGGATTCTCTTGCACATCACTCTGACCCCAAATGCCTGTTTGCTTGGCTATGCAGAGTTGGGACTGCTCTGCTGTGGGATGGAGGATGAGTGTGAGCAGAGGGAATAGCTGGAAAATATAGATAAGGAGACAAACAGCCCTGTGTAGTGAAAAAACCCACTTAAAAATAGTTTGGGTGTGGATGCTTCCCTCTTACATTGAAGCTGAAGCAGTGGTACTGGAAGTTTTTGAGGCCAGTGGTATGTACCCAGCATACAGAGATAACCAGAAATTCAGAGAATAACTTGTTTTATTAGCTCTAAATTATATTACCCAAACACAGTCTAAGTGAAAAAATCTGGGAGCTGTGCTAATCCAGCTAATGTATTGATGGATTTTCTTCTCCATTAACAGGCAACTTGGAAGAGACAGAGTAGACACGACAAATGCATAACACTTTAGGAGTGCAGAGTAATTTTGTGGCCAGTTGTTATTTCCTGATTTCTCAGATTCAATGTTAATGAGAATGTGATGAGACATAGATTACTAAGACCATCAAATTTGCAGTAACACACTAATGGTTAAAGGAGGGAATGTTGATTCCACTGATGCCAATTCTGCATTCTGCCTAAATATGTGGTCTTGGTTTTAGACAGAAAGCATGAGGGAGCTCAAATGGTAATGTTCCCACTGTAATATTTTGTTTTGAAGCCAAGTCCCTCTAGAGAAGGACCCATCCTTGACAGGCTGTCATCAGGCTCCTGCAAGGTAGGGTTGAGATCCCACCTACCAGTGACTAATATTTTCCTTTCTGGACAGGGCTGAGTGTGTGGTTTCCAGGTCAGACAAAGTGTATCCCCCAAGGAAAAAGATCTGACTTATGGATTTCCTGTACTTTCCTATTGTCTAGCAGTGTCTGGGAGCTCATGTCAGTACTGTGCCTAGTTATCATCAATCCACAAATTACATTCATTTAAAGGCCAAAACGTCCTCTCTGAGAGCTCTGCTTCTTTCAGATTTCTGAAGCAAACATTCTCATTTGTCTGTGATCGTCTGGATAGCGATGACTTTTCTCTGTGCAGATCACATTTTAAAGTTCACCCTGTAATCAAATGAAATGAAAATAATGCCTTCCAATGTTCTTTGGGTTAGTGGGTTTTATGCGACTCGGTGGCATCTGGTAATTTCTTATCATTATTGTCCAATTGCTTTGTAAAAGAAAAGCACATTCAGCAAGTTGGCAAAATGACCGAGAGTTGAAAGAGGAGCACCCATTTTCCTTTCAAAGTCCCCTCTCTTGGAATGTCCTGGGGTAAGCAGGCATTATCAATCCACAATTACACATCCCTGGAAGTGTTTAAGGCCAAACTGGAAGAAGCTCTGAAAAGCCTGGTCCAGCAGAAGGTGTCCTTGCTGATGGCAGGGGGTTGGAACTAGGAGATCTCTAAAGTCCATTTCAACCCAGGACACTCTGTGATTCTGTGATGATCTGAGATGCATTATGGAGAAAATCAGCTTCTCAGTCTTGGAGATCTGAGACAAAGAGCCAAAATGAGAATCTCAGTTCCAGTTATGCTTGTGGACACAGATGCTTTAATGCAAACTGGGAGAAACGTTCATGGCCTCAGGCAACCTAAGAGTACTGTGAAATCACAATCAATTTACTTAATTTCTTGATGTTCCAACTGGATATACACACAAACATTGCCAATGCCTGTTGTGTGCTTGATCTTAGTGATTCTGGAGAATGAAACAGGAAAAGAGCAGAGTCTGTCTTTATAAGCATGCACATACACTACAAAATACTGGGGGAAAACAATCACTGCGTGTAGATGTGTTATGTACAGTACAGTCAGGGTTTAAAACAGATGTAGTGGGGTAACGATGTCACCATGACAAATTGCAGGGTCACTTGATAAACTGAGCCCTCCTCTGTTAAAGGGCACCCCACTTTTGACCTCTTCACCTACAAAATATTTTTGCACCAGGATGCTTCTCAGGGCACTCAGAGTCTCTGTCTAACAACAGCTGCCTTGGAATAATAACCAAAACACATGCATTGCCCCCTCCCACACGAGGTATTTATTTAAGATAAATGTATTGCTCCAGATTGGAGTCTGCTGCAACAGTTGGCGCTGGGTTTATTACAGGTTTTGGATCCAACAAGCCATTGCTTTCAATGCTAGGAATGTGTTACATCCTGACCTGGTTCTCATCCACATAGTTTGGGTCTTTCCATGATCGTCCTTTGCAATCTCAGTCATCGTTCTAATGGTCTGTGCAGCGGTGCTCCTAATTACTAAGTGCTTCTTGGAAAGGAGGCTCGTTCACGTCAGCTCTGCGTGTTTTTCTGAAGTTTGTTCATATGGTTTTGTGGTGCAGGACTTCACAAAAGAAGGATGGAGAGCAGGAGCCTATAAAATGTATTTTGAGTTCTCTAAGGAACATCGAAAATAAGGGTTCTATAAAATAAGTGCCATTTACAGAAGGCAGAGTGATCTCATTTGCTTTCAGTTTTACTGGCAGTTGTTTTAGCCAGTTTGTACAAACTCCTTATGGATGTCTACTCTTCAGACTAACTTCACAGATTCTACCAAAAAGTATTTTTGAGCTGTTGTCCCATTCCACGGTGCATAAAGTACCCATTCCAAGATTATTTTGAGACAACAGAAACTCTTACTAGAAAGCTTTTCAAAAAGCTGGCTATTCAAAAATATGGGGTTCGGGTGAAGATCACAGTAAATCATTTTTGTCCAGGAGATCCACAGAATCACAAAATTCACTGCAGGGAATACAAAACCTTGAGCTGCTTTGTGTTTCCATCACTCATATCCTTATACTCTCCCCCATTATTTCCAGTTGTCAGAGTTATCCATCTCCAATGGTAAAATAATTACCAGTTCCAAAGGTAAGGATGGATGGATGGATGGATGGATGGATGGATGGATGGATGGATGGATGGATGGTGTGTTTCTTCTTCCCAAAGCTGTTTGCTGGTCAGTGTCCTAATTGTTTCCTAATTAGAACTGATGAGTTGCAGAAGTTGAATTTTCACCTTTAAAAGGACCATCAGGAAACTGTCTGCACTGTTAGTGTAGCAAAACTAAGCATTTGTCACATAGCATTCTCTTTTTTGTATTTATTTATATTGTATTTATTTATTTACATACAAACAGATGTATGAGTATTTCTTCCAGTTTTGGGTTGTGTATCAAGCTTCCTCTAAATACAGTGTAACTGGGACCTGATCTCCCACTGATTAAAGTACAACACTTTTACCTTCAGCTTTTAAATCTTGTATCAAAGAGAGTTTTTACTTGCAATATGCTTTAATGTAAGAGGTGTCAGATGGGACTGCACAACCAGTGACCCATCCACCTTTCCACATTTTTCAGTGGCAAGAAGTGAGCTTCTTTCAGACCTCCTCACACAGCTTGGCATCAGCTATTTATGAGTCTTCACAAAGACGAAGGTTTGATTTTTGTAATTCATGTAATTCCAACATGCCCTGCACAGAGGCAGCAGTTGTGGACACTAGTAAAGAAATATAAGTGAAGTTCATTATATCTGTGACTAAAATCCAAAGCCAGTCACAATACTGAAAATAAGAATGATGTGACATTTTGTAATGATCTTTATAATTTAGGCATTTATTTCACACTGCATCTGTTAAGTGAAATTAACTGGGGCAGGCAGGAGGATCTAAGAAACCTTTCTTACAACCTGAACCTCCACTCTTCTGGTACTAAACTAGATGCAGAGGCATTTTCTCCTGCTGGTGTGCACATCTAACACAGGCAAGACCCTTCCTGCTGGGCCTTAGTCCCTGCAAAGTCTTTATGGGGTAGGTATTGGAGCAGCACTTCTTTGAGGATCTCTTCTTGTACAGCACGTTGACTCTGCACATCTGAGGTTGTTTGTAGCAGCAGGAACGTAATTAAGGACTGATTTTCAAGACGAGACCTGTCATGGCAGTTGTGACGTGTTACCTTTCATCCTGGCAGAAATGTGTAAACAGTGAGTGTCCCTTTCCTTCAGCATCCGTGAAGTGCTTGGTTAACGTTGCTTCCACAGGGATGGAGAAAATTAATCAGCCGCCTACTCATTTGTGCATCCCCTAATTGCACATGCAGCTGAAGTGCAAATTGCACAGAACTGTGTTCCCGGAGCATTTCGAGAAGCCTTTCTAATGAGCAGTTCTGATGCTGATCACATAACGAGCATGAAGACAGAAGTGTGACCGTGACACTTGTGCAAACACACTTGGCTGGGCTCCTTTTTAATTAGCGCCTGGAAGCCGGGCTTGCCAAATTCCGGGGGCTGCCTGTGAAGAGGCAGTTTGATGGAGGTCAGCATCCAGTCGTGTGTGCTGCTGAGCACTCGCTGCTGCTTGAGCCCCACTGAAAGCTTGCAAGTCTGCAAGTTTTCCCTGTCCACATCCAGCTGAACAAAAGTGCCTTGTCAGGCAGCTGAGGAAAATGAAAGCAGTGTGGGGGAGGCAGAGAGTTTCTCATCTCTGCCATCCTTCCGTGAAAATGGTACCTGTTAACTCACTGAGAGTCACAGCCTTTCTACCCTGGTGTTATGTCAGCGAGGGCCCTTTGATATCTCAACAAATAAAAATTATTTAGTGCTGTTTCCTCATACATTATCAGAACTGAGAATATCAACCACAGTACGCTGTGTGGAACTTGCTTTCTACTGTGCACAAAACACAGAAAACAACTTAAATTGTACATAACATTAAGCCTGTAGGGTAAACTCCTTTCAATATACACATGTGCTATTTATAGCTTCTAAATGTATTTTCTGGCAGAAAGTTTAAGGAAAGCCTGTGCAACATGCCCAAATTGCTTACACTACAACACTGTTTTTAGAAAAGAGTCTGAGGAAGAAAAAGGGGTTGATCTTCTGTTTTTGTCCTTTAAGGAGGTCATGGCCAGTTGAGGAATAGGGAGTGAAATGAAAAGACATCGAATGAGATGTTTTCTGAAGCCTCACTTTTTACAGTTCTTTTGACACGTCTTCTTGAGAGACTTTGAAGGACTTCAGAGCTGTCACATGATTTGTGGGTGCCAAAAACAATCAGAAACCCTTGGGAATAAAATCTTGGAACAATGTTTTTATTTCTCCAATGTGGTATGGCTGATGCAGGATAACTAATGTTTGTGAGATTCCTGAAGAACAAGGTATACATTATGAGCCATATTTACAGAGTAGGTTTCTTTTACTTTATTTCATAGAGAATTATATGAGTAACTCACCAAGTTTAAGTGATAAAGCAAATAAGACTGCTGGGAAACACAGAGTAGCCAGGGTGTTGATACAAGAATTTAGTGAAGAAAACTATGTAAAATATTTTTTTTTTCTCTGAACTGAAGGAAATTGTACAAGAATTTAAATCTGGAAACATCTGAATATGTCTTCATGTATTGTTTTACTTGCAGGCCCGGGGGCTCAAATACCAAACATAATGGAAAAAGTTCTGAAGTTTCTGCAACCAAAAGCTTTCAAAAAGTGCACTGGAAGTCAAACTAAATAAAATAGCTTCAGAGAAACAAGAGTTGGCAGCATCCAAGAGGCCAGATATCTCTTAGAAGATATTTTGTAAGAATCTGGAATGGTTGGTCAGATAAAGAACTTCAGAGAACTTGCAAAAGTATGGAGAATTTGAGGAATGGCCTGTTAGGTAGAAAGGGTTGAGGACTAAATTGGTAGAGATGGTGGGTGATGTTTAGTTTTTTAAACCTAAACAAATGGGAAGAAGCAATAAGCGATTGGGGATGGGGTGGAAAGAAAAGGAAGAACTATTGAGCCAGTGCTCACAAACCTCCTGGGCCAGAACTCACTGCCTGGCAGGTTCCAGCTCTAATCTTCAGCTTATTGGCCCTTTCTTTCTTGCAAGGGTTCTATTGTTGTGACTTGCAAATGGAAACCAGCCAGACTCGAGGTGTTCTGAACAAAGGATTCATGATCCTGGCACTTTGTCTGTTACTTTGACAGAGGGAGGGTCCAGCAGAAGATATTCTTTTAGAAAGTGAGCTGTATTTTGGATTCTGTTTTACAGCCTGTCTTCCCTCTCTGTTTAGCCAAGGAAAAGTTCTTTCTTGACCAAGTAATGTTTCACAAAAGGAGTTATGAAACGGCTGAGAGTGGCTTTCGTGGGTCTGTGCTTTATCCATCTCCTCACAGCATTGCTACCATGGAATGCACAAAGCTCTGGCACCTCACGGAGCTGGAAGAGGACAGTGGCAAACTAAGGGGAAATGGAGCCTTGAAAGCCATGCAAGTTTGGCATCCTTGATGGTGGGCAGCCACACTGTCTATAAGATTTTGCTTGCTTAAATTAACCAGGAATTCATGACAGAAAAAGAAACAAGCTATTACGGGAGACACTTTGTCAGAAAGATTCCATCTTTTTATGAAAAACATTTTTTGTGAGTGAAGTTTATTAAACTTCACATAATCTGACAACTGTGATCTTAAAGTAAAAGATATTCTCCTTTATGCCCCATATAAATATATTTTGACCCTTTTTTTTTTTTTCCCTCTCTCTTTAAGGGACAAGTGAGTTCATGAACTTTATTGATAAACAACATTGCTCCTATCTCGACTTTTGTTTTCCTTTCAAGAGTTTTGCTGAGACATCTGTAGTTAAATCTTCATTATTTTGGACATATACTTTTCAAACTAGTCCCTTTTCCTAGCTCCTAATATGGCAAAGCCATTCCTACTCAGTCATGCTCATAAACATTTGCATAAAGTGAGTTGTGTACTTGAATTGGGGCCTCCAACATATCCTGTTTGATATAGTAGACCTCATAAAAACAAAGACAAGACAGATGCAATTTGTGCCTGTCTGGAAGTGAAGTGCTTCTCTGCTTCACTCACATAAGCATCACAGTCTGGCAGAGAGCAGAACATCTGGGCATGGCCTGCTTTTCAACCAGCCCTGACAGAAGAGCAACCCTTTTATAATGCAATTAAGTAGTAAGTGTGTGAAAACCATATCTGTAAAATATAAATAGTTTCTGAATGGTCCAAAGCATTTTTGGCTTTGGTTGTTGGTATGAAGTGCTACATGCAGATTCTGAAAGTTCTCTGTCTGTGATGCAAACTCTGCCAAAGTTAAAATGTGAAGAGTGACCTGAGATAATTTCAATTTTTTTTTTTTAATTAACAAGCAAGCCAGAAATGCCTGCAAAGGAAAGGACATAAAAAGTTGCCTTATTTTTTTTCCCTAGCACATGGGTGCAGAAGCACTTAAACCAAGGTCAATGTATTTTTCCATTAAAATCTCAGTTAAAATGTAAACACTTCTTAGGGTAACAACTACTGTTCATGACTCTGGTCTCTCTAGTGAGCATGCTTTGAGGCAGTGTTCAGTCTCACTCTCTTTTCTGGGTACAAACCTTTCATATCATGAAAAACTGATCAATAGTAAGGTGAAGAAATCCCAGAAGCCAATTTCTTAGCGTTAGCAAAAAAACTTGAACATCTGATATGAGCATCAGCCAGAGAATTTTCAACATGCTGGGCAATTGCGGAGAGCTTTGCCTTGAGATGTACCCACCTTCATTCAGAACTATTTTCTTATCCACTGCTGAAGAGTGTGGATGATCAAATATAGGTTGGGAATGTCTGATAGAAATTGATTTAGTACACTAAACACCTCCCTGCAGTCCAGTCCAGTCCAGACACCAGTGTTGGAGGAAGCTGCTCAGATGTGTCCTTGCTCATCAGCTTCTTTTTGGCCAGCCCTGAGGGCTGGGTCCTGTGCATGCCCTGGGAAGTACCAAACTCTCCATCTTCTCATTGCTGAATCACCAGTGCCAAAACTCAGGTTAGCCCTTTCCGGGGAATAAGAACCTAAACATGTGAAAAAGGCAAATTCTGCCATTCTACCTTCCAGAAAAATCTGTATTGGGGCAGAGAATTGAGCCTGGATCTCTGGAAATCAGCTTATATTGCTGGGCCTTCCTGCCTTTACACACATGGAGAATCTTAGACAAGAAAATTTATAGTTTATACATTAAAAGAAAATAAAATCTCAGTTGTATTTCTTGTATGACGTGCAGCATTACTCAGGAGGAAACACTGAACTCCCATCATTAAGGATTAACTATGTAAATATGACCTATCAGAGAGATCTAGTGAAGACAGTAGTGCTCTGTGGAGAACTGAATCATTTAGGTCAGGGGATTTTCTTTTTTTCACTATTATTTTTTAAAGGAGAAAAAACAATTGCAAGGTGGCCAGCCAGAAAGCCTAGGGGAACCATTCATGCTCAAGGTGTTAGCACTAAAAGGCACAATAGGAAGCAGATGTGCAGAAAAACAAAATAAAACTTCAGGCAGGAAGGACTACCTCAGGCTATGGCTGTTCCTACTGTTACTAGTTAATGAGAACTCCACAAGGAATTGCTGATTTAATTACAGCTCATGGGCAACATGCTAGCTTATCCTTTTTAAATTATGCATTGGAAGCGTGCGTAGCAAATGTAGGGTTTTGCGTGGTTCGGCATCTCATGAGGAGGAGGAGACCTTTGATATTAAAAATATTCAGTGTGCAAGGGGCAGGCATGGTGCCAGCTGTCCAGAGAACAAAATGCCATGTGGGAACGTCTTCCATGATACTAGGTGGGAGCTGGACCTGGCTGAGAGGCTTGCCCTGTGCTCTAAGGTCAAGTGCTTGGGCTGAATTAGGGCTACCCTAATTAATTTCTCCGTCATTTTTCAGCAAATATGGCAGGTTCTAGGTCAAGATACACTGAAATTATTATCATACTGAAAAAAATTACTTTGATTGAAATTTTGGGTCATTCCCAAGGTTATATGAATCAGCAATTGTTCCTAAAATAGGACTAATCCTTTTAGGCTGAAGAATGAAGGCTAAGCCGAGGTTTCTAAGCTATTTTAGAGTCCATTTTCCTGTTCAGATAACAAAATAATTTTAAATTTTCAGTTTGCAAGGGTATTATAGGAAATGTTACCCAGAGATTTTCCATGGTTTCTACTCCTCTCACTGACCTGGTCCAAAAAGGGAGAAGGCAGAAGAGTCAAAATAAAAAAAAGTCTGCTGATATTAAATGGTCTCCTGAATGCAAAAGACACCATTAGGAACATTAAATGAAATTTATGTACAGCTCCTGTGTGTCAGGGCTCAAATTTTCCCAAAAACTTTATTGTTCAACCGGATGCGTCAGAAACTAAACGGAGTGCAATTCAACGCCAAGAAACTGATGGTAAAGAGCATCTAGCACCATATATCACTGAGAAATCATTCCGGAGGGGATAAAGATATGCAACGATTGGAAACAAAAAAGTAAGTTTCCCTATAAAATGGGCTTAGGAAGCACTTTTCTGTTATTTCTTACAAAAATTCTTCTTAGTAAAAGATTATGGGCTCTCAGTATGAATAAATGGAAAGAGGAAAAAGGGGAACGTTAGATAGATTTTGATAGCAGGCAGTGTGTCATGTCAGTAGCAAAACGTTGGACATGTACCTGGGCAGGCACTCCTGGCAGGGAAGAGCACTGATCCATAGATTTCTGCCAATTAGGGAACACCCATATTGATGCATGTATCAGATATTTGGGTTTTTTCCCCCCATGTGCAGACAGATTTTAGAGCATGGCTAAGAGATTTCCGTGTCAGGATTATTCTGACATTTGTTCCACATGAGATGGAAAAGGGCCAGGCTGGGAAAGCTGGAGGGAAGAAACACCCTTCCAGGCGGGAGGCATTTGGGGCGTTGCAGAGGCTGCCCTCCCTGTGCTTTGCTTTGTTCCCTCAACATGAGAAGGAGGGAGGACAGCTCAGACGCACTCATCCCATTTGTCACCCTAATTCAATATTTGTTGCCTGAGTAATGCGCAAATCAAAGAGTCCCTTGGGTGTTTTTCACGTGTCTGCTGGGCTGGGTGGGGGAGCTGGCCGCTCTCCTGCCCTCCTACACATTCCACAAGCCCTGGACGCGTGAGTGGTTTGTATGGCTCTGTACGTGCAGTATGGGATCAGCTTTTGCAGCAACAAATAGGGTTTAGTTTGTCAGCAGCATCATATTAATACATATATGTGTGTAAGTTTAGAAATACAAGTATATATTGTCAGTTTATGAAGCTGTCTCAGGCAAATGCAAAGTCCTCATTTCTTCTCACTGATCACAGAATGGTTTGGGTTGGAAGGAACCATTGGAGGTCATCTGGTCCAACCTCACTGAAATTAGCAGGGACATCTTCAGCTAGACCAGACTGCTCCCACACAGGTCTTTTCATGCTGAACAAGCCCCAGATATTTTCTTAGCAAAGGTAGTGGAAAGCTGTAACTGAGCAGCCTGTTTCATGGAGCACACTGTCACACTGGAGGTAATCATGATATTGGCCAACAGCAGAAGGTCAAAATGCCTTCCTGAGTTTGTTTTTTGTTGATGCTTTGAATTATGTTTATTTAGAAGGGAAAGGATCCTAAGTGACATTTCCATTGCCACATGTTAGTCATTATAATCCACAAACACCTAGACAGACCGATTTTTGTCACGTTTACAAAACTCAAACAATAAACTGCTTTGTCTCTGCAGGTGGCTAATGAAGAACTGAATTGGGATTGCTGTGTTGCTCTTAATTTAGTTTTGCAGATCCCTCCTAAAAACCTAAGTGAACTCCAAAGGACAAAGTTCCCCAGGGAGATGATGCTCCTCTGTGGATGTTGAACTGTACAGTTCAGCCTGCTGTACTGAATGGGGTGATATTTATTTCTCCCATTTCTTAAACTGACTAAATGAATTAGGGTTCAAACTGCATATTTGCTCTCGAATTTCATCTAATTCCACTCCCATTGCAGCACAACATTTAAACATAAAATAAAATAGTAAACTCAATCTTTCCGAGTCTGTGGCTTGTTGACATTGAACCTCACACAGTCCTTACACCGTCTGCTTGGGACGACATGGCGCTATTAGATCAACAATACCAGCTGTTTTTTTAATTCTCTTGGGAGCCAAATTTTAAATAAAGCTAAATATTAGGTCTGTGCTTAGATCTGTTCTATAAATATTGTCATTAATTTAGGAGACATTTGTTTTGAGGGTTTTTTACGTTTAATTTTTATTGTTGATCTTTGCAATCTTGCATTTGTCATTGTTTTTTAAGGTATTCATAATAAGTGTTTTGTTTAGCATACTTCTGTGGTGCAATTTTTCTGTCATGATTAGATGTTTCTAATCTGCTCCGGGGTTTGTTTGCTTTGTCTCTGTAGTAATTTTAATTATAGGACCATATTCTATTTGTCACTGAGTGTCAGAAAGAGCGGGGGGCTGAGACTTGAAAGGATTTGGAATAATTTGGCTTGTTCTGGGTGTTTCAGTGATGTTTTTTGTCTCCTTCCCGCACCAAATCACTTGCATCTGTGATCTGAAATGTTGTAAGCTCTCAAATGGACAGCAAGAATCATGGGATGATTTGGGTTGGGAGGGACATTCGGGATTGTCTAGTTCCAACCCCCTGCCATGGGCAGGAACACCTTCCAGTAGACCAGGTTGCTAAGAGTCCCATTAAAGCTGCCCTTGAACATTCCCAGGGAGTGTTCTCTGGGCAACCTGAGCCACAGCCTCACTACCCTCACTGTGATGAATTTCTTCCTAATATCCAATTTAAATCTGCTGTCTGTCAGTTTAAAGCCATTCCCCTTTGTCCTGCCACTCCAGGCCCTTGTGAAAAGTAGCTCTCCAACACTCCTGTCGCCCCTTCAGGTACTGGACAGACTCTAAGGTTTTCCTGGAGCCTTCTCTTCTCCAGGATTAACACCCCCAGCTCTCTCAGCCATGGTGTGTGTTCTCTCAGAAGCAGACAGAGTGGTTCAGTATGATGACACACAATGGAAGAAAAGAATTATGAATACCTAAGACTAATGGTCATTTGCTAAAGGTAAATGGCTTTCATGCATGAAGATGCCAAGGAGTAATCAGCATTTACTACCAGCAGATGAGATATTTTCATAGCACAGCTGCTAACATATCCAGAATTATCTGTCCTTTAACACAGAGCTCTCGCATTGCACGTGGATTTGCCTCGCGCGCTCGCTGTGTTTCTTTGGCAGAATTGTATCAGGTCACGCAGGCCCCAGAGAAACCATAGCAGCGCCTTCCTGCCATTGTGCACCAGGAAGGGCCGGCTGAACGCCTGCACTTTCCCTCCCCCAGTTCTGGGATGCATTATTTTTAAAGAGCCACAGTAACAGGAACAGAAAGCTGCTCCTCCGCGGCGTAGGAACCACTGGAGTTACGGCACAAACAGATCCCCACCACGGCCTCTTCAAGCTGGCACCAACACCTGCCTCACCAGCGCTGTAATCCAACATTCTTATTGCACTAAAAGTGGAAAAACAACCCCAAATTTATGTCAGAGAGCTCTTCAAGACTGAAAATCTCAGGCCAGATGCACTAAGACCTTTCTGTGCCAATCAATGTGAAAATCAGAAGCAAAATTATTCAGCCCTTGCATCCTTTCACATATCTTTTGGTCCATGTGAAGGGATGAAGCTCTGGCTTCACATGCCACAGTGAGCTACTATTCCCCCAAAGCTCACATACTCTCTGTCTGTGCTGTTTCCTGGAAGATTAAGTTATCATTTTGGGCTGGAACGTTGTAATTTGCGAGGCTTCACCAGAGATAGCTGGGTTTTGTTTCTGCCTCAAATGAGAACATGGATAAGACTTAACCACAGAAAATAGTGTAATTTCCAAAGTATTAGGGAGGGTGAAGGACAGTAGCTTGGGAAGAGATGGTGATGTTCTAAGCCTGATATTCCCACCATTGACAGCACAGTAAATCCACGGGAATTGCGATTTTCTCTCAAATGCAGAGAGACACACCTTATTTAAAAAACTATGAAACTGTGGGAAGAAAAATGTCAGGGAAAGGGCACCAAAAAAGAGATGTGAAGGGCTTTATGTAGGAAAAAAAGTTAGGAAATAAAGCCTGTGTGTTGGATGATTTGAAATGTCAAATACCTCAGTTTATACTCATTGATTAAAAGTGCGCTCAGTATACCCCAAATACATGTGAGACTCATCTGGAATCAGTGATGTGTTCCACTGCATAAAGCAACTATGGAAAGAACTTGATGTCAGATTTTTGAGGCAAATTAGAAAAATAAGGGGTTTTCTGCTAGTGATTTGACTGGCTACCAAATTCTTGAATATATGCAGTTTCCCAGTCTAGATAGAGAAATAAGTTTATGGAGTTAATTTTTGCTTGTTATGAAAAATAGAATAAAAATAAATAGGTGTTTTATTGCATTTTGTTATATAAAATTATGATTAAAATAAATGGAGGAAATTCTGAATACACCCTAACACAGAAAAGTGCAATTGACCGCTTATGTGTCAGGCAGCATTTTTTTGTGTGAGTGTTTTGGTCCAATTTTTTATAAGCACTTGAAATATAAAAAGGAATGAAATATTGACAAAACTGTTTCACCCAGATTGCCTTGCAGAGTACTAGACAGATGTTTTCTCACCACGCAGAGGGTGGTGAAAGCCACTCAGACAGATACAGTGGGTCTCTGAGCAGGAGCTGCACACTGCTGCCTTGGAAAAGCACCTCCAAAACTGTGGACACTACAGGAAACAAATATCTTTGCTAATTGGCCAGGCTGTTTGGGGTAAAACATCTCATGTCTTGAACCCTTTTTTCTCAATCTCTTTCAGTCACATCCTCCTGTTTGTCATGTTTGTAGAAAGAAGTTCCAAAGTGCTTTGGCAAAGATTCCTAGAAGCACTGTTTTCAGGTTTATGGCCCTCTCTAGGAACACCCTTCTCCCCCTGAGCTGCCTAGTGTGGGATTTTGAGGCTCCAGCCTCATACAGCCTTGTTTTTGTGATGCTTAGGTTTTGGAAGAAAGAAGCAGAGAATATCTGTCTAATGAACTGCACCCAAGACTTAAAGACAACTCAGATTAGACATTGTAATTAAATCCTTAGCCTGAAAAATCCCTGCTAAGCCTCTGAGCAATATCAGCAACAACAGGAAAAAGCTTTTCCTCTCTGTACCTCCATCACTTAAACTTGGGAAAGGCTTTTACTGGTGAGGCTAAAGTGGGATTTAGCACTAAAGGCCAGAACAAAAAGAGTGTCATGAAGGTAGGCTGATAAATCAGACAATTTATTCCAGCTGTGGATTTGGCTCCTAATAAGTTGTTAGTTTTACAGAGACATATTAAAATAATAAAAGTCAGTGAATCAGCAATCTTCAGAGCAAACCAAGTTACAGAAAGTTCAATCCCCATAAGAAGCTCTCTTTCTCCAAACATTTGGACATCATCTCTGTCTGCTCTGTCTTTTTGAGTTTCCCCTTTCTAATTCTGAGCAAATTACTGCATGGAGCTACTTCCATGTGTCAGAGCCAGTTCTGAGCAGCAGCTGCAGCCAGGATACACCAGTATTGCACCAGCCTGATGCAGACAGGGAAGAAGAAAGCTGCTGTCAAGAGGGTCCTCTTCTCTGGCTGCTTGCACAAAAAAATCCTGAGTTTCTGAAAAGTGCAATGCTTCCCTCCCTCTTACTCACCCTGAAGCAGCATAATTTAACCAAACAAATGGCTTTTCCTGTAGGAATTATCTTCTTTCTATTGCAGGAATTGTCTGCAATTAAATGAGGGAAGAACAAGGGGGTCTGTCAGGCAGTGAGCACTGGCAGTATTAGCAGGGAGCAGCCCTGGGTATCTCAGTGTCCTGCTGTCTGAAAAGTGCCTTCGAACTAATGGTTATATCTTCTCCTGAGTAAAATTTGTCCAGGGGGAAAAAAAAAAAAAGTCTCCAGTGCTTCTTATGCTTGGTAATACAGATAGGTAGGTCTTGGGAAAAAGAGCTCTTAATTAGAATTTGAAATTTGCTACATATATGTTGGGAAACTAAGGGATTGTGCTCATAATCAGAATTCTTCTTCCACTATTTCCAACTCTTTTGGCTTATACGCAATGGTTGGGTTCTGCTTTTGAAATGGAAGTAAAGAGTTGTGAGTGAAGTCGCACACATGACACATTAGTGGAAAAAAAAGGCAGCTAATTTTAGGATAAAAACCATTGGTGTCCCCTTTCACTCTGTTTTCAGCAGCTAATCGCTTTTAATGAAAACATCTTTGATGGATAGGAGAAAGTAGCTGGCAACTAAACTGGAGGAAGTTGACAGTGAATTCATTAACTGGGGAGAGTCATCTGTTCTGTAGCTCTTTAGCAAGTGACCATATATTTTAAATTTGTGTTACATCAGAGCTGGTAAAATTGTTGAACTGCTCTGCTGAGTGTATGGAAGTCGACTCATGAACGTTGCACACAGACATATTTGTTCATGTCAACCAGACAGAAACATTATATTTAATGTTGCTGTGACTTAAATCCATCTGTCCTGACACACAGAAAGGAAGCTTAAATATGGCCTGTGTTTATAACAGCAAAACTATATGTGTGTGTGTGTGTGTATTTACATGCATAAATTAAACAGAAAATAATGTAGGGACTATGACTTCTAAATCCAGGTATGATATCGGTTTATGGACCCGCAGTAATACATACATTTAACAGAGCCTGTGTGGGATTTTTTTTAACACATATTTCTGATGTCAACTAAAATAATAGTCATGACAGTGGATTTTCTCACAAGAACTGACTTCTTGTACTCCTGACATATTTCTGTTACCAAATGATGTACAAGCCTTATCTGTATCTTCTCCTGCTCACATTTCATTTTTTTCCCAAAAAAAATAATTTACTCTGAATGAATGTGTGCTATGAGTTTTAGTTATGGCTAATGAATGGAGGGGGAAGAAACCAAGTGTTGCTTTTCCATAATTTCTTCACATATTTAAATTTTTAGAGAAAATCAAAACATTGTCTTGTTAGATATAGGTGAAGAAAAGTCAGTATTGGGTTCTCCTGAAAACAGAAAGATTTGTTGCAGGTTTCCTTGCATTTTGCTACTTTGCAGAAGTTTTCATATGTGGTAAGAGGACAGATGATGCTCAGACTTAGCTGTGACGCATGGAACAGAAGCAGAAGCCCCTGTCTTGGTTAAATAAAATTGTTTGTGTATCATAGTGAGCCAGGTGACTGAGTGCTCATGATGTTATATAATTTAAAGTAAAATTGGTGGAAGAATACCACAGGAAGAGTTGTTTAGAAGAAGGTACCTGGTGCAATGATATATATTACTCTTCAACTGGTGAAAAAGTTTTTAAAAGCTGAAGATCACTCTGTTTCCAGCCCTAAACCTCACAGCAGCACCAAGAGAGAGACCAGCCCTCCTCACAGCATCCTCTGACCCACATCATTAATCAGGGCTATAATATTGAAATAAACCTGCATTTGGAGACCTGCCAGCCTGGCCAGAGCCCATCTCCATGGCTGTGTCAGTGCAGTACTGGGGTTGTACATGCCAGATGGGAATGAAGCAGACAGCAAGCAGTCAGGGAGGTGTGATGGCTGGCCAGTCCTCTCCTGAAGGACTCTAAGTGCATTCAATATGCTACAGAGCCAAGGGATTCATCTTGGGATTTATTGGCTTTGCAGTGACGAGTGGATGCAGTAGGGAAATGGTGAGCGGAAAATAACCCGGAGCAATTAAAGTCATGAAATATGACTGCAACTTCCCAGCCTACACCTTCCCCCAAATAAATAAAACTGGCTTCCAAGTCAGAGATGGGAGCCAAGGAGTTGTGGAGAGGGTAAAAAAAAAAGAAAACAAACCCTTCCATTTGGGCATGGGATTTATGTCCATAATCTCTGAGGAAACCAAATAAGAGAAGGATGCATTTTTCATCCCTCTCCCACCCTGAGAACTGCAATTATGGTAGAGGTTCCTACCCACTTTCACGTGGGAACAGAGAGAGAGCTCCACCAATGACTGAGGAGCCTTGTCTTCAGTATTCCCTGGAGGACAGAAAAGATGGAACCAGTAAAGCCCCACCAGGTTTCTTTATTTCTGTTGGAATGTGGGAAACTGAGCTTTTAGGTATTGTGAAATCTCAGCTCCTTCTACCCAATGAACTTAGAAGAATTTATTGCAAGAAGAGATGATATTGAGGTTCAGTTTTATTTGTATTCAAATATCTGGTTTTGAACTTGGCAGGACAAATTTTTTGCAGGGTTTGGCTGTTCTTGCAGAACCTAATCCAAAGCCCATTGAAGTCAGGACAAATCTCTCCCTAGACTCCAGTGAATTCTGGGTCAGACCCCTACAGTAACATTGATTCTGATGGTTGCAGAGGTTGAGATTTTATTACTGCAATCAACATAAAATATGTCTGGCTTTCATTTTAGATATTTCCCTCTTTCTTTTGCATAGAGTTCAAGAAATAATAATATTTACTTTTTCTGGGGAAAATATTTATTTATCACTCTACAAAATTATGAAGTGTAATTATTGTTTTATGAAGTTGCAGGGAATTCCATGAAAATTGTACTTAAAGTTCTGTACATTTCTCTTGCTTAATTTCCTTGTGTCTTCTGATGTTTATTCCATTTTTACAGTACAAGACATGCAGTTTTTAATTCCTTTCCCAGACAAAGATTTTTCCCCAGCAAAGAAAATAACACAAGCAGAGACTACAACAGACTTCATCCAGGCTGGAGCCCTAATTCTGCATATGATTCTGGCTGTAGTTTTACTGACATTAATCCTGGTGAATTTTGCACTCAATACATGGCTATCATTGAATATAAATGCTGAGCCATTTTGAGGCCATTGTAGAGTGTACACCATGGCAAAGAGCACAAGCAGGTGGTCCTTCCCTCACAGGAGGTCTGGGACAATAATAGGGTTTTTTTGTTGTTTATGGACACATTTCTTTTTAAGGAGCTTTGTTAAGCTATAACAACTTAAGGTTTAACTTTAAAAAAAAATAAAGTTGTTAGTCTTTTTTTCTTCTTTTGCATCTTTCTTTTTTAATTCCTGCACTTGACAGTTAATTATTGAGCTAGAATTCTACTACAAAATTATTATTTTCTTTTTTTTTTAAGTTAATGAAAGTTTTTTCGTTTTTAATTGGGATACAAAATCACTTTCTTCATTTTGGATTTAAGTCTTCTTGGGCCACATTCAAATCCCTGTGCCTTCTACTCAGGTGGCTCCAGTAAACAGTGCCTTAACATTTTGAGGTTTGCAATTTCAAAACCAAAACCGTTAAACGGGGATTTCTGAGAGGTGTGAGAAGTTGTGGAAACTACAAGTGTTCTTTTGTGTTACAATCTCAGAATCTGTACTGTGCAAATAAAGGGTAGAAGTATTCCGTGTCTGGAATTACAAATTTACGTAGGTGAAATTGCCATGTTGTGAATTTTGGTAAGAAAGGTGAGGTGATTTTATACCCAGTAGTACTTAATCCCCAAGGTTACTTGCAGATGGAAGAAAGACAGAGCATTAATATATAAGTGTTGGGCAGCTCAAGGAGTGATGGATAGTGCTGTTATAAATTCAAATCACCCAGCCCTTGATTTATTCAGGAATTTTCAAGAGTATGGCAATATATATTTCTAATTTCCACTGAGGATGAATTTGGTGAAAGGAAAGAGAAATTATTTGCTAAAGTATAAGCTGGAATGAGGTAGTGGATGCCAATGTTAACACTCCTAAAGAAGAGTTGTTTCCTGAATTAGGCTGCAGAACAAGGAGCATTTTGGCACTGAATTGCCAGAGCTGCTGACAGACAGTCTCCTTACAGGAGGGTTGGTGGGCTTGATTAAAAGCTGCTGATGAGAGCTTTCACTGCCAGTCCTACCAGAGCTTCTGCCCTCCACAGCAGCCAGCAGGGAAAGAGGCTGGTGTGCGTATTCCTCTACCCCTTCTGGTTCCTCATAGGATTATGGAAAAGAAATTCTGAATTGCAGCTGCATCAATATGAAAAGTGACAGTCACTTTGGTGGAAGTTGCTCAGTTAGCTCAGAGCTCTACATTTCAAGCAAGGAATAAAAGGGCACCTGAGTTATAGACAGCCCATACAGCTGAATATCCCCATTATCCCCAGCTCCAGATACAATAATCTGGACGTGAATAGCACTTTTCAGCTGAGAAGCTGAAGTGGCTTGAAGATATTAACAAATTCCCTCCGTCGCTTATGGAGACAGGAAGCAGTATTACTGCATTTGGGACCTGGGGAAGATTGAGATACCTCAGAGTTAGTTTGTTCAGACTGGCCGGGGGAATCAGCGGCAGAGTGGGATAAAGCCGTGAGGACTGTGCTCCTTATTCTTTCTCACTCTTTCCTGGCCTTTCACAGCATGTCCCTGATTAAAAAATAAAACGCTTTCTGACACGTCAGGCTGTAGTAGGGGTCATGTGAGGCATGGGGTGACCCTTGCTGACCAGCAGACCAGGGCTGTGTGTGACCACGACTGAATTCAATGCATTCAATTCACAACTTTGTACAGCAAGTACAAACCGAGGCACTGTGACCACAGTGTGCTCTCTTCTTCCTCAAAGAGGTGGAAGACAAGGTCAAGCTCTTAGAATTGCAGTCATGTTTTCAGAAATTGTTTTATTTTTTATTGCTGCTGTGAGGGATACCAATAAAGCCAGTGTAAGCACATAGGAATTTCAGCTCTGCCTCTACGCTAAAATATTTAAATTTCCTTGAAATTCTCACTCATAAGGAACAGGAAGCCCACACCATGGTGAACTTTCTAGCCTGTTGTAGGGTACTATTAGGCTTCTCTCAAGCCTGGTCAGCAAAGGCTCTGCAGCTATCCCTGCATATAAAGAAAAGAAAATAGCTGGTGTTTGAGCTGGCTTCAATGTGCCTTAACCTTAGGAGAAAGACTAGGAAAACAGAAATGCAGTGAGGGAAAAGCCTGTTGCTATCAGTGTGTAAAATGCAGAGGTCATAGCCAGTCCTGCTGAAACCTCACGTCCACAGCTTGTTGTTTATTTTAAAAATTTCTAAACAGACAAAGGCAGTGCATTGGTCTAAGTCTCTGGATCACCCACAGTTTCTTATAGCATCCATCATCAGATGAAGGGTCTGGAGCAAAGTCTCATGAGGAGCAGCTGAGGGATCTGGGGCTGTTTAGCCTGGATAAGAGGAGCCTCAGGGGGATGTTCTCACTCTCTGCATCCACCTGCAAGGAGGGTGTAGCCAGGTGGGGATTGGTCTCTTCTCCCAGGTAACAAGAGACAGGACGAGAGAAACAACTGCAAGTTGTGCTGGGGAGGTTTAGATTGGATATTAGGAAGGAATTCTTCAGTGAAAGGGTGGTCAGGCAATGGCACAGAGAAATGGTGGAGTGGCCATCCCTGGAAGTGTTCATCCTGCTGGGGACATGTTTTAGTTGAGGGTTTGGCAGTGCTGGGTTATTTTGACTCAGTGATCTTCAGAGTTGTTTCAAATCTCTCCAATTCTATTCTCTGAGTCTGTGAGCCATTTACAAGGCAGAGAAAGGTGGTGGCAAGCGGTGTTTTCTTGATGGAAAAATCCAAATAGTTTGGGAAAATATGAACCTCCAAACTTTGAGAATCTGTTAACAGACTGTGGGGAATATGAAATAACATGCATTTTTTTAAAAGGTCTTGATGAAGTCTTTTTGAAAGCCTCTACATTTAAGAACCAGAGTCTTTTGTGATTTGACCTCCCAACAGCAACTTTTTTTTGCAGAGGCAGAGAAATGTTAAATGCTATGACTGCTAGACTGGGAACTTAGTTCAGCTAACATCAGGTTTATGACCCAGGATGGAGGTAAATGGCCAAACCCGATCAACACCCCATTAATCCAAGGATGATCAAGTAACATTGCATTTGGCAAAGCCACAAATAACCATGTAATAACATTGTAATTCTATGGTAATTTCTTACACATGGTTATTGATGCCCTGTAAAATAATGTGTTACCAATAATCCCATATTACCTCTCTGCTCTTAAATATAAGGTCACTGACAGACCATGACTGTTTAATGTACTTTCAGTCTCAAACAGAAATCTTATACACTGGTTATAAAAATGAACCTTAGTGGGTGACCCCCTTTGCTCTTCTTTAATTTTTTTTTTCCTCAGAACATGTCACATATACATCAGTGCTACTCTAGATAGTTTGTGGGGTATTGGATTTCATTTACATCCACCATTTCCTTTCCACTTTTCACCTACCTACTTAAAATTAGGAGCTTTGTCAAAGATTTGGATTATACAGGTTGTGTTTCCACTTTCAAGGGTGGAGACTGAGGACCTAGTTGGGAGGCAGATGACTCCTGCACTAGGATTGAAACCATCCCAAAACCAACCAGGTACCACAGTACTGTGCCATGCACCTACGGCTTATTTGGAGCATCAGTCATTGGTGGATAGGTAAGAAAAATTGGATGCTCCCATTCCAACCTCCTACAGTGAAGATACCTAGAAACCAGCTGAGAGCCAGAAAGACTTGTCAGTGCAGGGAGAGCAGCCAGGGAGACTTGCCTAAGAGATAAATTAGTGTCACGCTAGGTTTGTGTCTCTCAAACCTGGACCTTATTTGACTCGAAATAACTGTAATGTTTAATATAATCTTTTCCACCTGTATGCAGAGAAATCCATATCCCTCCATATGCTGCTGCTTTCACATGGAAGAAGTTTTGGGTCTTTATAGAAGGTCTCACTCATAGTTTAGACTTTTTTATCATAGAATCAGGGAATGGTTTAAGTTGGAAGGAACCTTAAAGATCATGTCTTTCCAAATCAACTGCCATATGCAGACACACCTTCCACTTGACCAAAGTGCTCAAAGCCCATTTTTTTCACCTTTATTCTTTTCAGAAAAGATTGAAAAAAGATATTAATTCTAATTTTAAACTTTGGTCTTGAATTCTCTTAAAATTTTAAAATATTTTGAACCGAATTTACCCTGTGCTTTTGGGCTCTGGTCTTGGTAACCCAGACATTGGAAAATACTTATCTGGATCAAATTGTGTTTTGGCAATTCATGTGTAGCTTTAATTAGGAATATGTAATGAATTAGCAGTCTGGGCACAAAAACCTTGATCAGGCACACAAGCAAGAACATATTCTGCTCCCACAGCTGAGGCTCCTCAGAGCCTCTCCTGCTGCTCAGCTTTGCCTGGGCTTCCACCTTCCACAAACCCCCAGAGCGAGGCAAGGGAGTGCTCGCACACTTTAAAACCCCATTTTGTTCTTTTGCTTATGCTCAGCCCTGGGATTGTGAGAGTTAGCTTTATGTCTGCAGTTCATCAGGGCTGGTATGTTCTGTGCAGTGGGGTAGCAAAATTTAACAGCAGTTATTATCATTCCTACGCAGAGGAGATGTGTAACTGGGGGTTTATAACATTCTCCAAGAAGCTGTCGAGGACAAGACCGGGTCAGGCTTTTGAGAAAAAACAAACAACAACAAGAAAGTGCTATAAGATGGAAGAGGAATCCCGAGAATGGTAACTGCCCTCTACGCAGAAAAGAGTAGAGAGTCCAACAATCCTGCAATCCCACCAACTTCATATTCCCGAGGGTCTGACTGGAATTAGCATCTAACTGGGCTTCCTTTCACCAGCTGTGATTGTCAGGTAAACAGACCAAGGGGAAAATAGAGACATCTGTGCCTGGAAATGGAGAGTTCCCCTGGCCTGTAAACCCACTGGGAGTCACGTTTACTGGGCTGCGCTGGGCGCTAACGAATGAGAGCAGTGTCTGTGACTCTGGCCCGACACCATGTTCTTCAAACTGCACTTCTGAATTTAATTAGTTCTTAGGAGCCTATTTTTGTGTTCTACACACAGCTGTGGAGCACAAGGAGCCGTGTGGTTTCTGTGACCTTTTGTTGCTCCTCACGGCGTTCTCTCTGATGCTGCTGCCTCTCAGTCATTCCTTCCACCCCATCGTGTTATCACGTGCAGCATTCCCATTCCTTAAAGACACAGCTCAGGATGCAGACATGATTCATGTGTTTCACAAGGTCTTCTGTTCCTTCAGTACCACTCAGAAAACCATAAGGATTCTTTCCAGTCCCAGTAGCTGACTGGAACTTAGTTGGTGCTGTCCATGGCCTGGAAACCCCTGCTGATCTCCAGAGATGTGAGCAGCCCTCACTCCTCACACAGACCCTGATGAAACAGGCTTTGACCTGGGTGTCAGCAGATCTGAGGATGTCACACATCTTCTCTTCTGAATCCCCTACTGCAGTCACTGGGCGAGGCAACTCTGGTCATCAGAGCCAGGGTGGGAATTCGGGGTGAGGCTCAAGGCTGCTCTAATCTGCTCTAATTTGATCTCCAGTGTGCAGCAACAAAGGGCACAGCAAAGCAGGTGTCGATTCTGGTCTCTTGCAAGCAGATTCTGCTTGGCTTTGTATAAATGTGTCATGAAAAAACAATGTTCTTCTGAAGCTAAATGATGAAGATATGATTCCTCTAACTTTTAAAACAAAATTTCCTTATTTACTGAGACAAGTGGAGCAATTTAAACTCTAAGTTTTAATTAATTATTTTTTCTATTAAGAGATTGGATAAAGAGAGATTCCATATGGCTCAAGATTACATGCCAATGACGAGACATGCAATTTAGAACCTGCAATGAAGTTGCAAAGTTAAAAATCTACTTTGTGCTGATTGTCAGGCTTATAGAATTATTTGGATTTTCTAAGTCCATTTGCATGTCCAACAGTCACTAGAATAATTTACTGGCAAGATTATTACAGGCAGCAGCGCTTCCCTTTTATTCTGCAGCTTCCATCCCTCTTCCATAATAATCCTTGGTCCTGCCACTGAAAATTAGCCTTTTCCCAAATAGAAATACAGCAGCTCTTCTCTCACAAAGTGCAGTAATACATATTCTGTTTGGTGATTAGCTGAAAGTTGCAAGCTATTATTTTTTAAAATTTTGTTTAATGAGGAGAGAAAATGACCGTAAGTGTATTGTTTAGGCTCCTAAGCCACCTCGCACTCTGAAGGGTATACCTGGGCATAAGGATATAGAAAAGGTTCTTATCCCCCTAGGATTTAGCATTAACTTCCAGGCACTTGCCAGCAGTGAAGTGCTAATTTAAAGCCTTTTGATTTGGCATAATTCGCTTCAACAGGCGGAGGCGAGCGCAGAAAGAAAGAGCGCCAGCCCCCTTGGAAGGGACAGCGTTCCAGTACCAACAAAGCCTCATTGTTCTCCTGCCCAGAGAGCCTGGAAGCTGTGGTGACCCCAAAGCAGTCCCTTTGGAAAGGGAGGACTGCTTTGCAATAATAATTATTCCTAGAGTTCAAAAGACTAAGCCGTTCTCCGAAAGAAATCAAATGATTAAAAATTCGCACAACAGCTGGCTGGGGTTGAATGAAGACGTCAATTACACTGATAAGGAAGAAAGAAATGGTGCCTTCAAATGCTTCAAAGGAACAGCTATGTATAAATGTGTTTGGGCTTTGTTAAAATAGATCTACAGTGCTATGATCTGCCTAATTAATGTTTCCCTTTTGTGTGGCATTCCTGCCTTAAATGCTTTCAGTTACTCGAATAACCACAGATTCCTCTGAGTGAATAAACCCTCCTGTTACCTTTTCAAAGTGCCTGAAAGCGTGATCTAAAACATTGCTTGATCCTCTCTGTCCTTCTCAGCCAAATCAGCTGTTCACAGACTGATCAGTGTGTTGTGCTCACTATATGAACAGCAAGGATAGGCTCATGCACAGTTTTCCCTGAGGAGAAGACACAACTTATTTATTCGACTGGAGTTGAAGGCATGGTCCATGCTCCACTTCGTGGGCACAAAACTTGGCCAGAATGTTCAAGACACAGCTGAAAACTGAAATAAAGGATGGCGTTCTGAACACAATTTAAAATAAAACAGAAAAAAAAAATCAAAAGTTTGGGGTTTTTTTTTTTGTTTGTTTTTTTTTTTTTTCCTTGTAAGACTATGATCCTTCAATCAATGAATGTGTGAAGTGTGCTTTTCCAGGAAGAATTAAAATTGATCTTGTGTTTCTTACCACTGCCTACAACTCTGAGTGTGGCAAAGTTGCTACGCAGAATCAATTGAATCATCAGCACTCATGCACTGGGGTCAAAGCTGTGCATGAGAAAGGGGGAAAGGAACTTTTCAGGCTATTTAGACAAAGAGTTCCACATATTAACACTCTTCCCCTTATCTGTGTGGGCTTTTTCTGTGACACAGGATGGGGTTAACAGCAGCCCCACCCCTTGCAGGACCATGCAGTCACTCAAGGGTGAGTGATTTTTGTGTGAGAGCATTTCCAAACGTAAAGCTCAGGAAACATGAATGGTGTGTGATATCCAAAAGAAACTGGGTTCTCAGTGTCATTTCAGAGAAGATTTTTTTTTGTTTGTTTTGTTTTGGTTTTGGTGTTTTTTTGTTTGTTTTTGGTTTTTTTTTTTTTTTTTGTATAAAGGCACTGGCTTTGAGAAGTCTCATGTCTTGCAGGTCAGGTAAAGGGAAGGACTCTACATTGAATATATCTATGGATCCTCTGCAGCCTTGATTTCCCAAATAAGAAACCAATCTTCAAGTCATACACACAGTTCTCAGTTGGCAAATGGTAAATTATGCTCTCATCTAATGTAATCCAGTTGAGATTTTGTGTCTTAGTTTTTTTTTTCTTAGTGCATTTTCACAGATGAATGATTTTCCCAATTAAGTCCTCTTCCAGAGGGAAACTATTTGCCTTCCATGGGTTATCTATATACTTTATTGACTCAGACATTTTCTTTTAAAAGTGTGATGCTGGGAAATGTTAAAATGCCTCGTAGGCTCTTTTCCCTCTTTTTGGCTTCTCCACTTCTGCATATAAAATTCCCAAAAAGATGGCTGTGCAGTTCCAAGCTGTGCTTGCATCCAGCTAGATGGAATAGGTATACAAAATAAAAAAGGTTAGAGGTCGAAGCTCAAGACCTTTGGGAGTCGTGATCTCTCCAGGTCTCACAAACCCAGCTGTTACCAGTGTCCTCGGTCATCCTGAATTGCTCATGTCTTTTTTTGGTGCACCCACAGAGCTGTCAGTGAACAAATTCTCATCACTGATGTGATGAAATGTGGGACAGAGCAGCAGAGCCTACTCCTAAAACCTGTCTGAGTTTCACTGAGTTCATGAAGTTAATAGCAAACAGGTAATCCTTCAAATGGCCATGTCTTCACAGCACTGCTATCTGGATTAATTTCTCTTTTGTTTTCTTTTCAAAATGCACTGTGAGTGCCATATGCACTGCTGGGCTGGTACCAATATCCAGAGCTTTCACCATCACTGTCATTGCCATCATTCAACAGACAATATCTTTTCTGGATTGTGTTCTTCCACTCCCTGCTGGGAAAATGACTTTTTGAATTTTATTCATGTTGTTATTCGCCTTGGGAAGTATCTGTTCCTGAAAGAAAATGTGGTCTCAAGAAACGGTGACAGACATTCAGATCTTATACCCATCAAATGGTAGGTAAAATATGTGGGGTTTTTCTTATTTTCCACCTTCTTCTTTCGTGCACTTGTTACAAAGATGCTAAATATCAGAAGTACCTTGTGCCCAAGCCTTGCTAGCCAAGCATGACTTGGCTTGGAAATTCCTAAAACTTTGCTGAAATATTACTTGTACTGATACTCAAGCAAATTCTGCTCGTGGATGGTCTTCAACTGACATGGAAAATGAAGTCTGTGTGAATGGCAAAAGCAGGTGCATGGAAAATAAATTCATCTAGGAAATTTAGGGAATAGAGTTCAGTCTCATATTGGTTATCAGCTGGAAATATTATCAGACTATCCAACTTATCCAATAAGTGGTCCTGTCTCTTGAAAACTAACACACTGACTCAGAGTAGATGGGGGTGATATAATAGTAGTTCTTAATTGGGTTCATGCTCCTATATGTGTATACAGGACAGCATTTTTTCTTTTCGTGTGCATGGCACATTCCTAAACTGTAATTGCCAGATTCTCCAAGTTTCTCTGGCTGCCAAATCCCGCCCCCCGTGACTCTAGCAGTGTTTTGCATTAGCTGTACTGAACAGTAAATATCATAAAGAAAATAACCAGCATTGAATATTCTGCTAATGCATTTAAACCACCAACCCCCTGAAATGACTTTTGACCGGTTGTGTACAGCCCCAGATTTCAAGGCCATTTATGACAGAACCCAATTTATCTTTTGTAGTTGCAGTCATTACTCTTAGTCCAGCAGGCACTGCAAACTCTGATAGCTTCTTTATCTTCCTGTACCCTACCTGCAGTATTTAAAATATTACCATCTCTCCTTTGTTACTGGTTCAGCACATTGAATATTGAAGATGTGCTTGAAAATGCTGAAATCTTCAGAATATAATAAAAAAGAGACAAAAAAAAATTTTCCAGTCTGCAGGTTAAAATGAGGACAACAGAAATCTGACATAGTCACCACTGAAAGAATACACTGCATAAAAGGAAGTTCAGCAAAATGAGTGGACACCAATGCTTGGCAGCATCCCAAGGTTTAAAATTAAATAGCAACTTAATTTTCTTTAGAAAGAATGGAGAGATAAAACTGAAATTATTCTTCCTGCAGTTAAGAACACTGGACTTCTTATGTGCTCTTAAGACTTTCAAAATCCCATTTGAAGAATTAATATTTCTTGAAATACTGGGGTTTTTTTTGATAAGGAGATGACACGTGCAGCATTACTTTCTTGAAATGTTTTTATTTTTATTTTATTTAGGGGTGAGTTGAAATGCTCAAATAAGTTACAGTGGCACAAGTCATTGTCCAGAAGTTGAAATAAAATTACCATAGGTGCAAATAAAGCAAATTAAGAAACACTGCAAAGAAGATTGCTGTCTAAAAAGGTAGGGGATGATAGATTTCTTCAGAATTATCTGAAGAAACACTGAGGTGACTTAGCAAAGTCCAAAGGCTAAGATACTAAGCACCAGTGGCCTCCTTATGATCAGCTGTGGCAAAATCAAATACTCTTGACTGAGAAAGTTGTGGTGAGTGTTGAGGATTGTTAAAGTAACCTACCACTGACACAGGGATGGAAGGGACACTGGTTAAGGTCAGACAACAAATTTCTCAGGTTTTGAAGTATGGACTAAATTTTCTCATTTAAAAATGGCTCTTTTCTGTGCTCCTTAAATCAGCTCTCTGCAGAGATCAGGAAGCATTCTGTGGATACACAAAATGAGCTTGGGAAAATTATTTTGGATTAGGAAGATTGATTTGGTAATGACAGAGCTTGTTGAGGATCAGAGAAGTGGTTTTAGTAATGATGACACGCTTGGGATTGGAGAAAGGATACAGGGCAATAAAGGTATAATCAGAGAAGGAAAATTGAGAAGGATTACACCTGCACAATGGGAATGGGATTCCCTCTGTGGGGCTGCTTCCAACATGCTCAGTAAACGTCCTGTGAAATGCCTGTTTGAGCATGTACAGCCTTTTCCTCTCAATTCTATGGACTGCACCTTTCCAGAGAGCTGCAGGGAACATGCTTGCTGAGAGGGCTCACGGCTGAGGAAGGGTCTGCAGCACCCTGCTTGAAACAGAGTGTAGGGTTGGAAGAGGCAATTTGCCAAGAACAACTGAAAATATGTGTTCTTGCTCACCTCTGAGGCACCTCATGGAAGTTTTATTTCATCTTTTGGATCCATCTGTGACAGACAGGGATGATAACTATTGCTAAAACTCGTTTCAGAAAGATATCTCTTTCTGGAATGCAGTTTTTGTCCCACAAAAAAAAAAAAAAAAACAACCCACCAAAAAAATAACCTACAACTTTTCCCAGTTGTCTGTCACACAGGAACATGTGGAAGCCAGATCTTCCACTGTTCAGAAGGCAGAAAGCAAGAAGGGCTCTTTATTTGTTCCACTGTATTTGGAACTACAGATCTTAGTGGATATTTGGAAAGGCAGAGCAGAGCATCCATGATGCTGCATACTTATTTTCCTCAACTGTGAATTTGTCCCCATTGTCTGAAATTACATTTCTTTCCTGCTGGGTTGAAACAGTAAAGAATGGAACTGAGCTTCATCAGCTGAAGTGAGAAATGGTTTGCAGTTCAGCTGGGAATTGGCAACCCTCAGTTTAATACTCTCTTTCAAGATATACTAAGTTTAGGAGAGCTACTTACTTCATATTTGTGTAATGCTCTACTAACACTACACTGTTTCAACAAATCAAGTCAGTTAAGTGTTCTCTTTGCAGGCTGAGGATGTCAGGTTCCACAAAAGAATATATAAATAATTTGCATCATCCAGGCACGGAGAATTGTGGTTGTGGCTCTCTCTCCCT
>VZSR01001831.1:984086-1019466 GCA_013398615.1 Brachypodius melanocephalos | reverse complement strand
TTTTTTTTTTTTTTTTTTTTTATTAATTAGTTGCTGCGCTGCCCCACTCCAGTGGTGTGCCAAGTGACTGTAGGCAAGGCGTATGGTCAAAATGCTGTGCTTTGTCAGCTAAAACTCCCTCTCCCTCTTAAAACAGTGCTACATCTTTAATTTATTACCGCTTTTCTGTGCTCTGGGAAAGCTCCTGTGAAGGAGAGTGTTGGTTTCCAGGCTCAGCTCCTGAGGAGTTTGCTTTATAAGGTGAACTGAAGCAGTGCTGTGAACATCTCAAAGTCTTCCTTCATCTGCTCAGGGGTCAGGAAAGTGTTGGAAAAGCTTTCTCCTGCCATCTGAGTCTCAGATTCGCTCGTGTTAAGCGATGCACCACATCCTGGGGAGATTCTCTTCTGAGACTGATGTCCACTTGTGCCAGCTACTGCACCACTGTCTTCTGCAATCTGCACAGAATTAAGCCTGGATTAATCGGATTGTCTATTCTTTATGTTTATTCTCTATTATGCCTGGTTGGCAGTGAGACTTTACACACCAATACCTGCTGATGATGGCACTATGTTTGAAAAGCAAATGGCAAAGTTAAATACTGCAGCAGAAGCTGACTAAAAAATAAAGCTTCTGAAACATATTACAAATATTTGTGGTTTGCAAAGCAACAAGAAAAAGACAGAACTGCCATTTAAGAAAACATTTATAATGCAACTGGATGACTCTGTGACAGATTAAACGTTTTCATCCTGGAAGAAAACGTGGCTAGCTGGCCAGAATTTACTAAAGATGAGGAAATCCTTTGCATATATATAAGTGTTATACTTTATGGGAAATTCAGATGTTAGATATGATTTAAGGTGGCTCTGATATCACATAAATGGAATGGGGCAAGTGACAGAGGAATTTTTTTTAACTGTGCAGTCAAAACTGGAAGAAACTGGAAAATTACATACCAGTTTTATTCCTTGCATTTTTCAGTTATTTTTGCAATATCTACAGCTATGCTAAAAATACCTTGGAGGAAAAGAAAAAATGGTTTTGTTAGTGCAGAGTTTTAATATTCTGATTTCTTGGCTCAGGTGCTGAAATTCATTTGACTTCATAAATTTCCTTCTGATGTAGTGACTGGTCATGAGCTTTTCACAACTCGGACCACTACATCAAAATAATGAATGCAGTTAAATTATCTGATGGCATTAACCAGCTCAGTCTGTCTTTTGCCATTATGCTCAGAGGGGCAGCAGTGCAAGTGTGTGCAAACACCATCCTCGTAGGGGAGTGTGACTGAGTGGAGCTGTGGTGGCCCATTTCTAGGGAAGGCACAGCCAGAGATGTCATTCTGGAGTACTGGAATACCACCCTGCTGCTTCATGTTCTGGCTGGTGATCTAAAATGGCAATCACCAGTGAGTTTGGGTCCTTTTTTGCATTTAATTTTTATATTAAATATCACACAACAGATATTGGTTAATGTTTCCATTCCTATGCGTAGGGGGGGATTTAAATACAAAGTTGGGAGAATTTTACCGTGGATGTTCTCTTCACATGCCCAACACAATCCTTTTTTACCCTCTTTACAAAAGCAGGGTCCTTCATGCTGTGTTCCACTCCGTTACATGTTCATCTTTCACCAAAGGTCAGAGAGCTTCAGGCTTGCTTTACAGCCCCCATACCAAAGGCAGATTTAGTCTTCAGGAAGAGAGTAGTCTTCACAAAGATACTCCTGCAGGTTCACAGCTACCAAAGAAATCGCAGACAATCTTAGTAAGGTTCGTTATTGCTAGAAAAAATTATTTTTGGCTCATTGAAGATGCAAGGTGTATAAGTGGATGGATTAAACATATGCCTCCCGTTCAGCCAAATGTCAAGAACCATTAAAGAGAAACCCTGTCTTCTATATTTCATGTTTATTCCATACAAAAATCTTGAAGAGATTTTGAGGGGAGAGGTCTAGGAATTTGAACTCCTCTTAAAATGAAAATGAAGGGTAGGAAGGTTGCACGAGCACATACCACACCTTGGTAAGCACTTGAGGGACATTTTGAAAGTCTGAAATGGACACACGAAACTTTTTCTTCCTATTCAGCAAGAACTTAGAAATGGTTTGTGGAAACTAAAATGCTTTGTAAAACTCACAAAGTGGAGACCAAGCACACACATGACATGAAGAAGTTCTTTCCAGCACCCTCATTGTTCTTATTCATACTCAAATTACTGACAAGGGTCCTAATAATTTCAAGAAGAAAGAGCCTCAAATATTCTGAGACTACAAACAGAGGCTGAAATTTGGGGCTTGGTTATTAAACAAATAGGTTAGTCAGGAGATCTGAAAGGGAAGATGTAAACAATTTACATTCCTAGTGAAACTGGAAGCCTTTCCACAATGTTTGCTTTTTTTTTTCACGGCTCATTTGAGCTCACTGGAATCCCACCCAGTAAAACACAAGTTCCCTAAATGAGTTTGGTATGTGTCAGACATGCAACAGCTTTGAGTGCTGAAGGTCTGTGGTGCAGGACTCATGGCTGAGAGGGTGTACCTTTGTGTTCCAGCCCTTGGGTGTACGGCAGGAATGTTTCCAGTAGGACTGAAATTGCTTTTTTTGCCAACAAAGGGCCTATAAAGATTTGCAAATTTAGCAAACGGTTGTTTTCATAACAAATATTTTGGCTTGTACCCTGCGTAATCCGTGAAACACCACAGCATGGTGATTTCCCTCAGATCCGCGCAGCACAACAATAAATCAGCTAAAATCTAATACACTGTCTGCTAAGATGGAATGTGCCTTTTTATTTTTTTTTTTGTGAGAGGTACACATTAATCTTTAGTCTTCAACCTAATACATAGTAAAACTTACAAAAGATATCTTCAGATATCTTTGGCTGTATTTCTACTGCTTTCATTGAGCTTTGTTTTCCAGACCCTGCTAGCTCTAAAACCACAGTGATAGCACAGAAAAGAGCAAAATCTCTCATGTATCTTGTTGTAAACTCTGTTTGAAACATTTGTTAGGTCTGAATTCTTTAAGAAGAACTTGTCTTTTTGGGTTTCTTTTCTCTTGGAAGAGCATGGGACAACTTAATGGTTTGGCTATGATAGCATGTGTAGGATTTTTCAGTTAGACACCTTTATTTCAGCAACATCCAACATTATTTCCTACTTAACAGAGAAAACAGAGGCAAAGACCACAGCATTGAGTGGTTGACTGACTTGAATTTCTAGAGTTCTGACTCTTCTCTGATCCAAAAAGTGCTTCAGTTACCAGTCTCTCTCTCCAGTCCAAAAATTTTAAAGCCAATTCACTGCTGTGTTTGAGCAGTCATACAGAAGTGCCAACTCAGTCAGAGTTATGATTTTGCTAAGAAGAAATACTGGCTAATCCCATTTATTTCAGCATGACTTTTTCTCTCACATACTAAATCTTGCTCTTAGCATCCCCAGATGGGATCAGGAGAATACAGAATTGTGGAATGGTTAAGATTGGAAAAGACCTCTGAGATTGTCGAGTCCAAGCTATAACCCAGCACTATATTTACCACTAAACCATGGGCCCAGGGGCCACATCTGCATGGTTTATTAACAATATATGTGTTCAAAGGGTTTGTGAATCCTCCAATAGCCCTAGGAGAGCTACATGGCTCGCTGCAGAAGCTGCATGTTGTCCCACCTTACCACAGTCTGCTCCTCCTTCCACTTGCTCAAATTTTCCTCTAGATAAGGGGAAGGCTACATTTTTGGAGGTGATCTTTGTCTTTCAAAGGGAATGGCCCTCTGAGACCACATAAAATTGCTTTTGAGATGCCTAATTGGGAGTAATTTGGCCTTGCTAATTACTTGCTTGGGTGTTTTGTTTTCAGCTGTCTGTCCCCAATGTTCAACAGCCATCATCATCATCATCAGGGCATTGTTTGTGCGGCTCCCTCAAATTTCCTTTCTAAGTTATGTCTAAACTTCAAACTGTTTTCCTTGCAGGCAGGTCTGCAGAGATTTACTGGAATCATGGGAA
This sequence comes from Brachypodius melanocephalos, assembly GCA_013398615.1. Lineage (NCBI taxonomy): Eukaryota > Metazoa > Chordata > Aves > Passeriformes > Pycnonotidae > Brachypodius > Brachypodius melanocephalos. The sequence continues at coordinate 1,015,478 of VZSR01001831.1, read as the reverse complement.
CCACAACCAGTGAGCAGGCAAGAGGAAAAGGCCCCATTATTGGCTCTGTCAGGAAAACTCTGCTCGTAATTAAATTCTGCTTAAGATTTATGAACCCAGTGCAGTGGGCTTGATTGGGCTGCTTATCAGTTTGGGGGAACCTCATTATTTCAATTTTCAAGTGAAATCTGTTTCAGAACAGACAGAACTCAGCAGGACCTTTTATTGAAATATTTGGTCTGCTTAATAACGGATGGCTACTTGTTAATTATTGGGGTGGGGAAGCTGGGCTCATTATTGGGATGAGTAGTCATGTCATCCCAATATTTTTCACATCAGTTCTTTGAAAAAGTCAAGTAAGACATGAACAATAACAAGAAAGTTCATGTAAACTCTGAACTTTCAAGTGAAATGACTAGTTTTTCACTTCAGAGTAAGGAAGAAACCCCTTTTATAATTACAGAGGAATTAAATTTTCTTTTTCTGTATAATCTGTATAAGGACATTAACACTTCTACCAGCTACACCAACAATAAAAATAGAGTAGTAATTGTTTCACATTTGGAATCAATCTATTAAAGCCTGAAAACATATCTCTGGTCACTTGTTAAGGCAAATACAAGTAAAAGATTAGCCAATTTGAAAACACAATGAGATTTGGTTCAAAAACAGGAGAAAAGTGAACATCATTGGAGCAAATCCCTGGGGTTCCTTGAGAGCCTTGTTAAGGTTTTGCAGCCAAAACTGAAAGGAATATTGGGACACTTTTCTAACACTACTGGAGCTGTGGCACCCCTCAGGTACTTGTTAAATCAGGTTGTTTCTTTTCATCCTCTTGTAACTATATTGTCTAGTGACCAGCCCTTGTATGAAATCAAGAGCAGAATTGTTTCCACTTAAAAACACAGACCGGTCTGGCACCTTTTATTATTTCTTAGTTGCGTGTTCCTGCACTCCACTGGAATGGATGGAATTGCTCAGTACAATCAGGTGGTGATCACTCGAAGAATCTCCTCCCCTCCACCCAGCCAATTGCTGTTCTTGCCATTCTTGACAATACCATTTTTCTTGTTTTTCAGACTTTTTAAAAGGGTGCTTTTCCTGAGTTCTCCAATTTTGCATAGAAAGTTAACTCCATATCTTTGCTGCTACCAACTCTGATATCACAAGTTAAACACCACTTTATAAGTGCTCCAGCTTTTTTTTTTCCTGTTTTCCTTCTTTTCTTTTTTTTTTTTTTTTTTTTTTTTTTTTTTTTTTTTTTCTACAGGAATGAAGTACAAACATTTCCTGCAAAAGTACATATAATAGAGGTTTGTTTGCCAAGTGGTTTTATTTTCCTCCTTGGCTGTGACTCTCAGAAAATGTTTAAACAGTAATGTAAAAATAAATGAATAGATTTTCTTCATTACTATTTTCTTTCCCTGCAAGAATGTGTGCCTCAGGGACACAGCGGTATAGAACAGATTAATAGGGAAATTTTAGTGGGAGCCCCATGTTAAATATTGGCAGTACATCACTGTACTGGAGAAAAATGAAAGTTGGTGCCCATGGAGCTCTGCCTGATAACTGATTGCAAGACGCCTTCAAGGCTGCAATTTATCTTCAAGAAACAAAATAATTAGATCTGTGTAGGCTTGATCTGTCTCTCTTCAGTAAAGTGGCAGATATGATTTCATTATTCAATTCCTGTGAGGTCATTAGTGAACCTGGAAATCTATTCAGCCTGTCTGTGTTAGCTTGGCTTCCAAGAACAAGAAGAAAGAATAAATCTATCCCTAACAGCGTCAGAGAAGAACCAAAGCCATATAGTTTATTTGGACACACTCAGGAAGGAAAAAGGGGAATTCCTTGGTGCTGCCATGCCATTATAGTCTCAGCAAAGTGCCTACTGTGCTGCCCACACGGGGCTGTCTGCTTCCTAAATCTGAACTTCTCTCTTACTCACCGAAGTAACTTGCAGGATATTGCAAGTTCTGTGATATCAACACATATTTCATAACCCCAGGGCATCATCAACACCTACACTGGACAGGTATTTCTAAAGTAAAAATGAGTACTTAGCAAACGTTTTCCAAATACCTTTTAAAATTTTATTTTCAATAAGAAAACTTTTACTTTTTAGCGAGAACTTTTCCCATGGGGAAAATGGGATAAAAACACACCGGTATGTTTGTTTTTTTTTTTTTTGAAGCCTTCTTTGACATGCAAAAGGTTATCATCTGTCACCATCTCAAAGTGTTAGCTCCTGTTTCAATGCAGCAAGGTGTTACATAAGGCTTAAACCACTTCAGCAGCCACAGAGAGGAAAATCAGATGGTGTGTATTTGATCTATCCAAACTACCTCACATTTATTACACATGGGTAGCACCTAACACCCTCACCCAGCCACAGAGCAGACAAGGAATGAGTTGTCTTTTTGCATTACACAACTACCAGGTACTGTAGGAGGTTTTTTGTCATATCCAGGAATACCTGTTAGGAGATGATAACAGGAGGTAGGAGCATAATTAAGGACTGAAACATCTCAGGGGGAATTCATTCTGTATTTGCAGGAGTAACTGTATTTCAGGCTAACCCAATCCAGCTCTCCTGATTTCAAAGTGGCAGCAGAGGAACGAGCGTGTTTTCATTGAAAATGCCAGGAAAGGAAATAAGAGGAAGAACTGCAGAGTGGGATCCAAACCAAGAGCAGGAAGATCAGAGCAATAACTATAAAAAAAACACTTCAAAAATATAAAAGGGAAAGCAGGAGGAAAGCAGAAGAATCATGTTGGGGTTATCATAGCAGAATCTGGAGTTCTGTCCTTTTTTGTATTTTTTCCTGGAGGCTGCAGACACGGTGAATAGGAAAGCAGAGCATTAATTCAGTCTAAAAAAATCCGTTTGTCCACAGTGGGCTGTGGAAATCCCTCCTATTGTTTATTCAGCTTGAATTCTCAGAAATGTAAAAAGTTACTTTTTAGGTACCTCTCAAATCTTTATTTTCTCCCTCTCTCTCTACCTATATGTTCCCAAATATTTATTTATTTATTTGTTTGTTTGTATCTATACAATTGGAAATGATAGCCCTGAATATTAATTGCAGTGCTAAGGGGAAATGTTTCCTTTCATCATCCCCTTCCCCCTGTTCAAGTGCTGTGCTGGGCTTTTCTTGCCAGCTGCATCACAAATGGAAACAAGCCAGAGGAGCCATTTACTGTCGTTTAAGGTTGTGAAACAAGTCTACCAAGCGCCTTGTTCTCGAAAAAGCCACTGGGCTGTCGCTGCTTGGGGCGCTATGGATGGTTAAGTGGGTTTGGGCATGCCTTTGGAGCCAGCTCGGGAAGGAGCAGAGGATGGGCAGAGGACAGTGTGCAGACCAGCGTTTGTTCACATTCCCTGTTCCCTGCTTTGGATTAGGCAGCACAGGCTGAAACCCACTGACATCGCCTGTCTCCTGCCTGGGAGCTCGCTGTTGTGTGCGTGGCCGTGCCAGTTTTCCAGCCTCCTTTCTGGACATTTATTTAAATCAGATGTCGGCACTGTAGGTCCTGCAGCTTGCCTCGGCTGTAGGGAGAGGGCTAAACAATCATCACAGAGCCGTTCACTTATGGATACCAGCCTCGAAAGGGCAGGAATTAAGAAGGAAATGACAGCAGCAGCAAGGGTTTTTATGGTCAGGTTGGAGAGAGATTGGGTGTGAAACCTCACTGCAATATCTGAAGGGGCTGGTGTCCTGAGCAGACAGGAGTGGCACGTGTTAATTTTCTCGATAAAAAACCCTTCTGTGAGAGAAACGTGCAGCACTGGTGGCAGCAGCAAGAGGGGAGCTGATGAAGGCAGAGAACAGCTCCGCTGCTGTCTGTGTGGAACAGCCTCCTGCATCAGCCCAGATGCTGGAGCAGACAGTAACCACACAAAACCTGGAACACCGAATTTCTGCACTAACCAGCAGATTTTGTGTTATGACTGGCCACCGAACAACAGAGAGATCCAACTCTACGTTTCCCTTAATCATCACAAGTGCTTACTTTGTATTAAAATGAAATGCCTGCAGGACTAGATCATAACAAGAGAAATGATAAATCTTGTCAGAAATCCTGCTTGCCCTGGCAGGATGCAGGCTCTGTGGTTTTGGCTATAGCGCATCCGTGCCTTCGTTGCACCGAGGGCATCGCACGTGCCTATTTAAGGTTCAGGTTTGGCTCTCCCCCAGCTGCCCTGGAACCTGTTTAACTTTCCCTCTAGAGACCAGAAAGGTCATTTTTCCAGGGGCAAACGGGGGGCCAAAGGAGGTGCTACAGCAAGATGGTCTGATCCTCTCTTGTCAACTATAAATGTTTTTGAGAGGCTGGTGCTGGACTCGGAGCACGTGGTGGGTACCTGTCCCTCGATGTCCTGAGCTCTTGCCTGCTGCTGGAGGTCCAGCCCCATCTCCACACCTCCCTCCTGCACCCCTGGGTTTCCTTCCCAGGGAAGGCAAGGCACAGGCAAAGAAGAAATATTTGTGGGCAAATCTCATCCTGGTGTAAATTCAGAGCCCAGCTGGGCTTAGCATAATTCCTTCCAGCCTGTATGCTTTTGAAATGGCCATTATGTGAAGCTTGCCACCAGTCTCCTAAGTGCCAGAATTGTTTCTGGGAAAATAAACTGTGTCGTGATCTGGTTGTTTTCTAGTTTTTATCTTTTTGTAGCAAAGTGCTTCTTGGAGGCTTGTGTCTTCTTGATATTTTATCAGGGTATTTCATACTGTCCTTGGAGTTATTTTGGTTTGCAGGGTAGAGAACAATGGAGGAATGATAATATCAATTGCTTCCTCATATTGTTTTTATTTATTTTTTTTCCTCCTATGTTTTGGGAAATAGTTGAATTTTACATGAGGCAACACACTGAATAGTCATCTGTTGTCCTGGGTCAGTTCATGCCAGACAAATTACTCTGAGAAACAATTCTCTTCTGACCTTCATTTTTATGGATACTTGTATTAGTTGCTCATGTGGATTATGTGGAGCAGTTTCGTAAACATATTTTTACCCTGTGCTTTTCATCATATATTTTGTGAAGTGTAGTAAAAGGACAGCACATCTTTGTAGAGTTTGGGGGTATTTTTGCATGATGAACTGGTAATGAATCTGCAAGTTAGATTAAGGCTTGATGTAAATTTGCCACAGATTGCAATATAGGCTCTATTCAAATGACATAATTTCCCCCAGATTTTATTTTCTTATTCATGGTATTTTACTTAGACTATTCAGTAAATAGGAATGATAATTCCATAGCATTTCACAAAATTAGTTGCATTTCATTTATATAATAAAGAGAGATCCAAAATCATCCCTCCAGGGACTGTATTCTTTTTTTTCAGAAGAATAGCAATTCACTGATCTCAGAAAGCATGAGAAGGTGCACGCCAAAAAGTCGAAGGGATTTCTGATTGCATCCACTTGTACCCACTTCTTGTTCTTTTTATTTTGTTTTCTTTTGGTTTTGCCAGCTTTTAAGCAAGACGACAAAAAAATTCCTTCGCTGCTTTTGAAAGTTTATAAAACAATTGCATAAACAGGGTTTATTCCTCCAGCTCTGCCATGGTTCAGTGGGTCTTTTCTGGTCTTGGGGAAACAACCTCAGCAGATGTTTTTCATCACTGCTACAGTACCAGGAATGTGACCAGGAAAGAAGGTAGTGTGCCCAGAGAATTCCAGCTCCAGCCTGGGTGCTGCAGTGGCTTGGGGAATATGCAGAGAGTTCCCTGGCAATACACAAAGGATGATTTGACTGGCACCAGAATTACAGAGGAATTTCAGTGCCTTATCCTAACTTTGCACACCCTCTCTCATACTGGTCTGTGAGCACAAAGACCAGAACAAACTCTGCAGGCCATTGTGTTAAGAAAGCAAATTTCTTAGCAGGGATGTCCCTGGTTAGTCATTTTGTGGTTTGATAACAATTTTCTCCACTAATCCATCTTCCCTAAGTAAACTGAACTGCTTTGTTGTTTGGGTTGAGATGGCCCAGACTGGCTGTGGGTAATTTTTTTTTTTTTTTTAATTAAGACATCTTTATGATTTTCTACATTTGTTGACTGGGCTATGAAGGCAAGCTCCCAGAAAACCTTTGAGATGCCGGGGGGGAAGACAGGGTGGGAGGAGGGAGAGAAAGACATTGTTGCCTCCCGCATGTTGATATCCTTGTGATAGACACAAACCAAACCCAAAAACCCCTTTCTGAGCGTTTTTTTGTTTGTTTGTTTGTTGGATTTTGTTGTTTGTTTTCTTGAAGGATGAGATCTACAAGGTGTGATATAGAGATTTTCTTCGACATCAAATGTCCTTTTCATTTTTCCAGCAGCAATCAGCCTGCCTGATCAGAGAACATCTCTTTGGTATGCAGCTTTGATGGAATCTCATGGTACAGGATATACCTCTTCCAGAATTCTGCTTCTTCATGCCCCCCTTTGCCCTGGACTGTCACAGCCTTTGCTGCTGCTATCCAGCCAGCCACATTACTGCTCCTTACCTTAAAATGAATGCAGGGAGCAGAACATGTTCTGTGTGTCAATATTTTAAAGTCAAATCAGGCAAAATTGGCTCAAGTAACAGACAAAGGGACAGGAACCAGGATGGGCAGGTGTTTAAGGTATCAGGCTGAGGCTTGGCAGGTCTGGTTTCAGTTTCCAAACCTGTCAAAGAACTTTTGTACTATCTCCAGCAAGCTGCTAAGTCTTTTGGGCATCAGTTCTCCGGCTATAAAGTGGGGGATGATATCATCTCTCCTTGAAGAATAATTGTGGGGATGAAGTTGTTTGCTAGGGCTCCACGGTAAGATGGCAAGGGCTATTGCTTGCAGCCTGATCTCACAGAAATGATCTCATTGCTTAGTGGTTTAGGTTCCAAATCTGCCAAGTGGGAGCAATAACTTTGCTACCTCTTCAGGTCTGTTATGAAACTTACTTCAGGAATATTTGAAAAAAACCCGCTTTCCTGTACATTCTGCTTTCTCTCAAGGGACGCCAGGGTAAAACGGCAGCTTCCTCACACTCACCAGAGAGTTTCATGCTGAAGGGGCTTGGCTCAAATATCTGAGCCAGTTAAGGCTTTCCAATGTAAACCCTCAAAGAAGGGATCATTTAATGATTACCATCTTCATATAGAGTCCTCTTAGTCTTTTGCCTTGCACGTTGTAAGTCTGGCTCCTAAGTTCCCCCAGCAATTTTCTCATGTTGAATTTGTTATTCCAAGAGCAGGAGAACTGGATTGGTTAGTTAAACTCCTGTACAGCAGGAAGAATGATGCCAACAACACCTGATTGTCAGTGCTTTTCTCTTCAAGACTGCACTTAGTCTCTGCTGTCATTGAGCACTAAATCACTTTCAAAAAGGAACAGGGAAGGGATTCCCAATTAAAGAAGTAATAAATAAAAAAGATAATGATACCTCTCTCAGTTTCTTCGAGCTATAATCTTGGATATTAAGATGGTGCAATAAGTATGAAAGGTGCAATCCGATATTTCATGTGCACTACAGTAATATTTCCTCTCCCAGTATAAATTACTCATATGTGTGTTTTTAAACACTTTCCCTCTTTCTTGTCAAGCCACATTTTGTTGCATCTTTTGGACGTCCAGCCGTTCTTCTCAATACCTTAAACCATATCACAGTAATTGGAGTGCAATTTGCATTTTGAGGCAAGATAGGAACCCTCACTTCAAAGTCTCCTGAAGCTCTGAAGTCAATTCTACCATTATTGATGGCAGTACAAAAGTGCAGCTTGGATGGTAAACAACCCCTGTACAGAGATGTCATTTCTTACAAAAAGATCTATGGTCTCTAGGTCTATGGATCTATGGGTTTGCCTCAGTAATCAGAATATGCTCACTGCATGCCTGAAAGAGACAAACACATTGCACTGTGACAACCCCAAAATTTTAGAAGCTGTCCTGGTAGCAACACACACATGAAAGCTATGCTTTAACTATCATTTATTGATCATTGTTTAGAAATTACTTGTGCTAACTTCTAAAAAAGTTTTTTAGCTTCTAACAGCTAAAAAAAATGCTGTGTCCTCAGCCTTCACACTCCTATACTGTGGTCAGTTGTGCAGTATTAACCTTTTCTTTCTCAACAAAATTCCTAAAAAGGGAAATCATGTTATTATAGAATGAGGGAGGGTTAACAGGACGCACACTGCATTCAATTTTTTTCATATTTTCTAAGATTTCTTTTATAACTGGCACCTCTTTTCCTGTGTTTTTCAGTTTTTCCAATAAATAAAAAAGATCTGTCTATTGTTTTTATTAATTTGGTTCATATGAGGGGTCTCCTAAACAAGTTATTACTCTGCAGGGGAACAGAGAACAAATTTCTTAAAGATTTTTGGAATGTGAGGATGTCAGCCAAGTCTCAGGGAATTTGGTGGGGGTTAACAGCAGTCCTAACTGTGTTTTCTGATAGGATCTGTTTTAGAGGGATTTCCCTTCTAGAGACCTAAGGAATTGTTCCCGAGTCAGGCTCTTCAGGGCACATCAGGATCCTCAGTCCTATCTCAAGGCTAAACAAGTTTGCACAAGTCTACAAGGGGAGCCCAGTGTGACAAAAAAAAAAATGTCAGTGGTGCTCATGCTTACAGTGCTTCAAGACTGAAAAATTAATGCAAAAGAAACACCGGTCTCAAAAGCAAGTTGTGGGAATCTGTCATGTTTTTAAGAGAAATAAAAGCAAACAGATAACAAGCCTGAAATCTGAGTTGCTTTAACATGAGCCAAGTAGGACAGTAATGTTTTGCTGCCCAACCATATTTGAAAAGAGAAGATATGGGAAAGGTAGTGCCCTGAAATTAGTTTTGTTTCTTTGTTCGAGTGTTTGATTTAAAAAAAAAAAAAAACCACATAATTATTTGTTTGAGTTACATGTTCTTCAGACCTAGGAAAACACTCAAAATTTTAGAAAATGTCTAAGATTCTCCTCTTTTCAAAGAAAAATATTTACCTCAGCCGATAAGTTAAATTCAAAGACAGAAATAACCAGGCTTAAAAGTCAGCAAAGGTGTAGAAGTTACTGAGGTTTCCTTTGCACTTGTCTTAAAAATAACAGCTAATTAGTGAAATAATTGGTGAGAAGGAAAATAAAATGTATTTTAAAAAAATCTATCTGCTTGTTGTTTTTTTAATATGCAAACAGAAATGGAGCTCTCTCAGGTTTTTTAAAAATACTGACCAACCTAATTTTTTTATTATAGACAAAGCAATGAGGAAGGTTGTATTTTTAAGTCCATGTAAAAAAAAAAAAAAAGACACAACATAATGTGATTTCTGTCACAGATGCACATGGTTTTGGCAGACAAATAGTCACGGATTTTACAAATCTCTCTGGCAAATAATGAGAAGAAGAAAAGCCTTTGCATTGCATCCGCATTAAATTATTTCAGTTCTGGTTTACGTGCCAAAAGTTTACACTGCATTTAGATATTATTTCTTCTCTGTGTACTTCTGACCTCGCCACTCTGAAGAGCCAGAAAATCGCCTCCCTTTCCAGAGCAGAGCAATAATTCAGGATGGAGCAGAAGGAGCTGTTTTAAATGGCTGCACTTCGTTACCCCTTATGCAAAGCTGAGCTCACCTAGACTGGACAGTATGTGCGATCTCAGCTATTCCTTCAAATATTAATTTACACTCCAGAGGTGTTAAGACCTAAGTTTGCTTAGGACAAAGAACTCTGGGCATCATTGAGCAAGGCTGGTGAGTCCCCAGCGCAGCTGGTCCCCATGGAGTGGCTGGGGTGTGCCCTAACCCGCTCCCCTCAGGCTTTTGTGCTTCTCCTCTACTCCCTGTGTGCCTCTGATCTTGTCCCACCACAGCTGGGAGTCAGGAAAGGGATGGTGGAGGCACCTTTCCTCCACAAATGAGACATATCCTGGGTCCTACAACACTGTCATTGTCCCTTGGGGGTCCAGCAACCAGCAGGGTCATGGTGCAGCAGAAACACAGTGCCCTTGCTTGAAACCTCACTCTAAGACTGAAAAACAAACCCAGCCATTCGTATAAATGTTTTGTTTTTCTCCTCAAAAAATACTATATTTCAATCCTCTCTAACCTTGCTACTATCACAGAATGACAGAAGTTTGGCCTAGTTTCAGTTCTGCTAGTATTAATCAGAGGGGTGTCTCACCTCTTTTTTCTTCCTGAAATATATTTTCCTTGTAAGAACCAACACTCTACTTTATCCTAAATAAATCCTGTTGAAAATTATGCAGTATGAAGTGTTTCAATATATCTTTTGTAGTGGTCAATTTAATCACAGTGCCTCAGTCCTTGGTACATAAACAAGGTATCAGTAGTACAGAAAATGACCTTTAAATAGCTTTCTGAAGAAATTTCCTGCACTTTACTAACCAACCCTTTCTCAAGGCAAGTATAGCAAGTTGCAAGAAGAATAGTGCCCTGACTTTTAAATAATTTTTGTGACACAAACAACAAATTCTCTCTGGTTGTCACTTATATGAATGTAGCCTTCTTTCCCAGTTTTTTTTTCTACTCCAAGGAGAAATCTACTTTTATCTCCCCTCTTTTAGAAGCCCTGCTAGTACAGAGTGTCTGGTTTAATCATGTTTAATACAGGGTGTTTGATACTGCATTAGAAAGCTGGCAGGCAATAATTTAATGGATTACACTAGTGTTGCACCATGTGTTTTCCCCTCCTTATATGCATTCATATTCCCTCTGTATTCTTTGGGATACTGAAAGCAGCAGTTTGTTTTGGCTTTGGAGTTGTTTGTGGCTGTGTTTGCCCCAGCCGTGGAGGCCTGCAGATGACTCCCTCTCTTAGAGCCTCACTTCTTTCTCTGATGGGCTCTAACACACATGACTTCACTGAGTGTGTGTAGGGACAAGGTTGAAATGGGCTCTTCTTTTCAAGCAATAGGGGGAGGAATTAAATGAGCAGCTTCTCTGGCTGTGACTGATGCTCTGGTGAATTGCAGTCCAGCTCCTCAGAGAGGGTCTCAAACCTCAGGCATTCATTGCCACATCCTCGAGGTTGCCTTTAAGATATCACAGTTGTCTACAGCGCAATATTAGTACAAAAGTCAAGACAACAAAACTTCCAAAGTCCTCTCCCTATTCTCATTGGGGAAGCAATATCCAAATACAGGATTTTGTGACTTTAGGTGGATTTAGAAATGTTAAACTAATAAATGGATCAAATCCCCTTACAAAATATCTTCTCCAAATTCCACTGAAGTTAACTAGGAAAAAAAATTCCCATGTGACTCCTGCGGGTTAACAGTTGTTAGCATTCACAAGCAATACTAGCTAGATATTAGGTTTAATGTCATGCCTGCTGGGTTTTAACCATCTCTCCAAAAGCCCTGCGAAAATCTTGATGGCTTTTCTTAACAAAGCCCTGCTTTCCCTCCACCATTCACCCTGAATTCCAATCCTGCACTGCCACAGATGTCAGGGCAAAATCCTTTCCCCTTCAAATTGCTACGATTACAGGCTGAAATCTCCAGCTCCTCGTTTCATCTCCACAGATTATCTATGCGAGATAATGCTCCAGTAAAACAGTCTAATGATCATCTGATCACTTTCTAAAGTCAGATTCATCTTCAGAGAAAAAAGATAGAGCAATTATGAAGTGGAAGGGGCGTGTTCAACAGATCTAAACAAATCTTTCAGGCTAAAATCAGAAGTTGAGGGTTTATGTGCAGCGCAGATATAAAGCCTGGGGCCTTGCAAGAGCATTTACTCACATGAGTGCTCAGAATTTCTTAAAGTGAGTGTGAGTTTGGGCATAAAAACATGGAACACATGGTCAGCAGCTGGAATTTGTGAAGACCTCTGTTTAATAAAACAGTAGTAACCACTTTGTGCTGCTGCTGCATTCTTCTCTTGGCGGCAAAATGGTGGCACACCAGAAGAAAAAAATCTGTGGTTTTCAGTAGAAGAATAATTTCCCAGAGGCTAAGGGGATGCAGAGAACAATGTTGTAGCAAAGGGCTGATTTCCTGATAGTGTCCTATAAGTTCTATAAGTTGTTGGGTGATTTTGCTTTTGGGTTTTTTTTTTTTCTTCCTTTTTTTTCTTTTTTTAAAAATTTTGTGGGTAATACCTGCTGTCCCCACTTGTGGATGCTCATTCACTCTCCCTTTCTCTGAGGTTTACAAGGCTTGTTTGGCAAGTTTAAGGTTGGTTTTAGTCCTATTTCGGACAGGAGGCTGGAGTAGATGGTGGCCAGAAGTCCCTTCCAAGCAATATTTCTGTGATTCATTAATTTTGTGCTGAATTTGAAAATTTTTATCACATAATAAGAAACTTCGCAACACAAAAATTGCAATTGGTCCTTCTGCCACAGGAAAAAAATCCCCAAAAGCTACATATTCCCTGTTTCAAGTAAAACTAGCTAACCAGTGTGTATTTTCCCAGATGTTGGGTCTTCCTTGACAAACATGGCCTTTCTCAATTCATTTCTTTGTGGGAAAACATTTGTTTCAAATCCTACTCCAGCTTGCACCCAGAACCAACCAAAACCATCCATTTGGAGCTCAGGAGCTAGACCACTTAAAAAATGAAGCCAGCAGTGCCATCTCTGTTGTGTGCAGCAGGCATGCATAAACAGTTTGAAGGACATTTGTCATGGCTTCAGCACTGGCCTCACACTAAAGACAAATAAACATTAAAAATAATGCAGTTATGTGGGCTGGGTTGTTCAGGGAGCAATTTTCTGACTGTGGCAGCGTAGAGGTAAAGAGGGTCAATTCTCAAGCCCTATGTATGGATTTGTGTCTGGGTACGTTCAGTAATTCATGTTTGAAGTGATACACAGGTTTGTATTGGAACAGAGAAGGTATTCCAACAAAGAAGGTAATATTGGAAAATCTTTAATTACCTAATCCCAACATTGTTTTTGACATACCACATTTGCTTGGTCTTCATGATAGTGTACGAAAGAACAAAAACTGTATAAATTTATAAACAGTCAAAGGAAAATACAATGCCAGGTTCTCAAGACAGAAACGTGAAAAACAGTGTAAGAGATCCAGTAGAGAAAAATAATAAAAAGCTACTGGAGAGGGGAGTAATAATATAGAGCCAACAGTAGTCAATCTGAGAACACCTTTGGAAATTAAAGGAAAGATATAGAGGCAGGTTTTAAAAAGTTAGAAGGGAATAAGTACAATCAGTTTTTAGGGGGATTGTAGTGCCCCCCGCAGTTAGAAACACCATCACCTGCCAATTTCAGAAGTGATAGCAGATTCTTGAAAGAGCAGGTATTGTGTTACTCCGTGTCTAAAATCCAGCCAGGCCCAACACCTTCAAGGCTTTCAAAACTAATAATCCCAACTGAAAGCCAAGCAGCCACATTATAGCAGGCTGATGGAAAGAACATAAGGGGAGCATAATGTGGTTACAACAGCTCAGAGCAGCGCTCGCACACTGATTGCATTCTGGGCAAGACCCAATCCCTGACATACCCCCATCAAAGGTTTGGAAGGAGGAAAAATTCGCTCAAACAGTACACTCACAATTAAAAACAAAAGCCAAAAGAAACAGTGGGGATCAACAAACTTTCCTCAGTACGTTTCTTAAAGTTTCCCTGTGGTGGAGGGTATTGCTGATGTATTTTTCACCCCTCCTGTTCTGGCTGGGAGGTTTTGGTTTGCTGCTGCTTTCAGCATAGGAATTACAAATTTGCCTACCAGTGATATGAGCTGTGCCAGCTGTTTTGTTGCTGTTAGTGAGAACTGATTAATGACATTAAGTGGTATTTCTAATCTGCACCAACCAGGAATTCTGATAGGAGCAGCTTTCACTGGAGAAACCTTAATTATGATTCAAATACATAGGGCAATTTACAGCAAGCCTGGTTGTCTCGAGTTGTGAAAACAACAAACCCAGAAAGCTGCACTATTTACTCAACATTTTGCTCATGCTTGTTTTTCTTTTCATGGCTGTTTCCCATTAATGCACCACAGAAAAAAAACTGAGAGACAGAAATGATCACAGAAACAATTTTGCCAAGCAGAGATGAATTCATATAAGACATAAGTTACACATTTGTGAGCCACTGCTCATAGTGAATCTGTCATTTGTGTAGCCACACTGCAGTGACAGGAGTGCAGGTGGCCAAGGTAAGTTAGAACTAAGTGGTTTTGGAGCACACTGATTTACCTCTTTCTTGGCTTTCTAGTAGACATAAACTACAAATCCATGGAAGTGTCCGAGGCCAGGCTGGATGGGGCTCTGAGCAACCTGCTCTAGGGGAAGGTGTCCCTGCCCATGGCAGAAGAATTGGAATGAGATCCTCTTTAAGGTCCCTTCCAACCCCAACCATTCCATGATTCTGTGAAAGGCTGGACCTGATCTACATCCTAATATATATTTCTATAAAAACAGATATGGATGTATGCAGAGTGTAAGTTGCATGTTCACCCATAAATCTGTGGATACTCCTCCAGGAAATGCAACTGCTTCCCAAGATGAAAGCCAGCAGAAGCAGGACTGCCTGTGATAGTTATGTTTGCCAGGCCCATGAACTGTTTGACATTTCTCCAATGAAAAATGATAACAACAGACACCCCACCGATGGGGCACGCATTAAAGGCCACCACCAAGTCAATTGTCCAATATGCATTGCTTCTTTTCAGTAATGTGTCACAGCTTGTGCATTCTGTTTAAGATTTAGCTGGTGAGTTAAATGGAAATGGTATTAATTATATGCTAGAACTATGTCAAGCTTCAAAACAGCTGTAGGCTTTTAGTCCAAGAGGAAAAAACCATAAAAGCATTCTAAGCCTTTTTTCTCCAAAGGGACGGGGTTAAGATATGACCACAAGACCTTTCATTATCTCATGGGGAAAGCTTCCAGTGAGTCCACCTTCATCCCCTTTTTTCACCTCTCGTGGGTCTCAATTCCCCCCTCCAGAAGACAAAACTCCAGAAGAACAGGGAATACAGGGAGTGAATTTGGGTCCAGATCCCTTCTGCTGCCTGTGCCTGGCTTTGTTTTCATAGAGAAACAGATTAAACCCACCAAATTTCTTATTCTTTTCTTAATTCTGCCTGTGTGCTGCTACTTGAGCTTCATCTGCTGGTAAACTTGGCTGGAGCATGTGTGCCTACCCTGTCTGTAAAGAACTCGATGGTCACTCTGTGTTCAGGTTTTCTGTTCACCCTGGGGTTATCCTTGTGATATAATGAGGCTCTTGAGGCCACTGGCAGAACACTGTTTATTCTAATAGCCCTTCAATAGGGAAAGAAAGTGTTGACAGCCAGGGACACAACCATAAAGACACTGAATTTGAGGAATGGAAAGAGCTTTTTTCTCCCCTTGTCTTTTTTTAATTTTGCTGGTGGGCTGCTTTTCCCAGCCAAGGCACATATTTTGATGATGACCGCATGATAATGAAAAACTTGTAACTATTTTACAGGCAACTGCATCACTTCAGAACAACACACTTAGTTCCTTGTCTGCTATTTTATTTTACACAGTCAGTGATATTTGGTGCAGACATCACCCAGAGTTTGGTTCTGTCCTGACACTGTTTTGAGGAGACTCTTGTTATCACTTGGCTTTTTACTAAGCCCACAGCCTGTCACTAAATGAGGCATCATTTTAAGAGGAGTTGGGCAGTCATTGTAGCAGGCAGGGATCTGAATGAGCTACCAACCCAAGGAAGGTGCCAAACATGAACCCAATGCAGGTTCTAAGCCATCATCTAATCACAATTGACGAGTCTGATCGGGAGGTCTCTGCAGTGATAACTCCATTTAATTCTCCCAGTCACTGCTGGTGGCTTTTTTTTGCCTTCTACCCCAATTGTCTGCTCTGAGTAGCTCAAAATGTGCAACTCTCTGTTTGTGTGTGTGGCCTTTCTGATGTGACACAAAGATGCTTTTGAGAATGTTCAGCATGGTCAGTCACATGGGCAACACCTGCTGCAGATAATACGTGCGAGTTTAGAGATGACTTTGCTGAAATATATTTTATATTTCACATTTAGGCAGGCATGGTTTGGTTCAGTTATCTGTAAAGATACCTCAGTTTAATGTTTTTAAATGTTGGAGTGTTTTAGCCTGATTTCTTTATAAAAATCTTATGAAAATCTGCATATCTTGACCACACACTTGTTAATCCTCTTTGTGTTTCTTCAAAATAATATCAGGGTTTCCTGATGTTTTAACATTTCAGTCCTGTTCCTTATGCCTTTCACATTTTATCATTTCAAGAAAAAACCATCTACCAGCTTTGCTGCATCTGTGGTCAAGCCTCTCAAGATTTCCACCCAAAATAATTCAAAGATCACTTCTTTTTCTTGGAGGAATTACTGGTTTCAAATATTTTATAGTAATCTCTCTGTTGACTCAAGCTCCTACAGAATATGTGAAAATTCAGGAGGTTTTAGCTTCTGTAAGGGGTAAATTGTGAGGACAAAAACATGAATTCTCTGTTATTTTCTTTATCTCATAAATTTAACTTATAATAAACAGGAGGATATATTAGAATTAATGTGTAACTGGTATTTGCTTTTAGGGAAGAGGGAAACCTTTTTAGGGCTAGTTTTTACCTCAGAACAATTAATCTGCCAGGGAAACAACCTGAGGTGTTGAATCTCAGGGCTGAGCCTCCTAAGGGAAGGTTCAAAATCAATAACACCTCCAAAATCTTTTCATCTACGTGGCAGTTTGTGAAGAAAAAAGTTCTGTCCTCTTTGTAGCCACAGACCTACATTAGGGATGTCTAGCTTCCAGTGAAAACTCATTATGGAGCTTTCTAGCCATTCCTAGGAAAGAAAGTTTCAAACCACAAAGAAAGTGCATATGAAAAATGTGAGTAACTTACATCTGCAAAGCCACACTGAAATATCCTCCCTTCTGTGATACCAAGCTGGAATGGAATTTCTGAGAAGTAAATTCAAGTGCTGTCCTTTTTCTCTCACTGCATAGAATTGATTTACTAGGATGGACTGCTAAAGACTCACTTAAATCAAACAATCATTCCATTTTCCTTGCACGTCTTAGAATTATCAGCATCTGGTGATAAAGTCAGGTATCAGGCCTTGTATCCCCACGAATTCAAAGTTAAAAACACTTCTATGTAAACGACCATGATTTAATACTCTCTGTGCATTTGATAACTTAAATTATCATGCAGATTTAAAGCCAGAGATCCTGGAAAGTATGTGTGTGTATTTCCATCTTGCTTCTCTGATCTGCTCTTTCTCATTGAAAAACTCCCAGGGGCGATGACTTCTATTCTCTTACTCTAATTCATAGATATGGTTTGAAGTTGACAGATACACAGCTTTTGATCATGGTTTGCAGATTAAAAAAAAAAAAAAAAAAGGACATAAAATGAAAGAATACTTTTCACCATGGAGGATAAAATGTCATGTGAGGCTTTAACTGATGATAATTATAGCATGATTTAGTTATGATATCAAGTAAAAGGATTTAATGCCCTTAACATAGCACAAGGGGGTTTTTCCCTCTTTCTTAAGTTTATTATGTCTTTCTCCAAACCTTCCCAAGGTTTTAAAATTTTTTTTCTGCTTTTGGACCATGAGTTGATGACTGTGTACCATTCTTACATAAGTTTACAGCATACAGGAGCTTTGACAAAGAGCCATATGGGATGAATTGTTGAGATTCTTTACTGTTGGGGTTTTTTCCCCTATTCTTTGTTTTTTCTTTATTCCTTCTTTAGAATAAAAGAAGCAGAGATTAATTTGTGAAGCTGAGCCGGGGAGATTAAAAAAGAATTTAAACCTGATGAGATACACTTCAATAGTTTTCAGTGGTACAACTGACCTCTGACTTTGAGACTTTATTTCTATCAAGGCAGGGAGATCCATTTTTCTCTTATTTCTTTGGAATATGATGCATTAAAAAGCAACTGGACCCATTCAGACGGGGCCAACAATCCTGGAATGTGCAATCTGACAACTAAAAGGGGGACCTGGGGGCTCTGTCTTGTTGTGTTTGGGGTTTTTTTGTTTTGTTTATTATCTTTTACTACATAGGGATGAGCAGAACCCATAAGCTGTTTATCCTGTCTCCAGCTCTTGAAACTTCCATTCTAATGAAATGAAGCTCGGATTGAATTATTCCCTGATCTGGATTCCAAATTCAAATCCAGCCAAAAAATGTTATAAACTACGGGTTACTTCATTGCTATTAGGCTGCAACTTTTCAACATACATGCTGTTTAGTCAGTGATTTTTAGGTGAGTGGCAGAAGTGAGCAGATTTGAGCCAGCAGTGCCCTGGAAGGTCAGTGGCATCCTGGGCTCCCTTCCAGCCTGACCCATTCCGTGATTTTGTGATTTAGATCAGAATCAGCTTGAACTTTTGTATGCTTTATTGACAGACTGATTATCAGCAGCTGTCAGAGCAGTGGCTAAGAGTCACAGCAGTAAAAAGCTTCAGTTTGAAATTTGGAAAAATGAATGCTTTTCATCTGTCTCTTTTCAGCTGTATCTAGACAGAGGAACTAATGAAATTACTTGGAAAACTCCTCCTTAAATTAATCCCGATAGGAATGAAGCCAGCAAGTGCTGTAGCTGAAACTCTTTTGCTGTATTGATAAAGTAGATGTGAACTGAATTTTCCTGTATAAACTCCTTAAAATGGAACTACCCTACAGATTAGGAAGAAAATCTGCTAGCTTCATGCCACTTACCTGAATCTCCAGAAAAACAGTCTCACCTGAAGAAGTATTTTAACCAAGGAAGTGACTTTATATCTTAATTTTTCCCCGGTCATGGTAGCAGAAATATTTGGCCCATTGAAACCAGCAAATACAAGAATGAGGGGAGAAGACATAGAAGAAGTTAAGCTTTTTTGGATGTCACCTTGCTATAAAAGCTGATTTTCCAGGGGTTCTTAGATGCTCAAAGATACCCTTTATACTTTTTTCTTGAAAGGAAAATGTGAGGAAATAATTATTTTTTTACATTATGACAAGGAAAGGAAAAAAAAACCCCAAACAAAACATGAAGGAAATTTCCAAATTAATTTAAGGTTTGAAACTCAGGCTCTGGAATTATGTGTCCAAAATGCCCTAGTAAAGATAAGCAGGCATAAAGAAGACAACAGCTTTGACCAAAGCCCCAAAATACCTTCCACAAAAGTGAGTCTTGTAAGGTAACTAGGTTCTAAGTAAAATAGATGAAATTCAGAGTAAACACCTGAAATAGAACTCTGCTGACACAGAGGAACAAAGCAGGAGTGTGTGGTGGAAGTCTGTACATTAATGAGTGCTTTAAGATGCTGAGTTTCTGGATATTAGCTGTTTTTCAAAACTGGGAAAGAAACCCTTTTGTGGAAAAGAACAGATGCAGAAGAAGAGGAGATGTCAAGGTTTCAATGCTATATTAAAGTGTTTCTCCACTCCCTGCTTTCCCATACCTGAGCTGATCATCCTCTCCTGGAGAAGGAACAGAAATAATCCCTTCAGTGAAAAATAGTTGTTATCTCTGCTCAGCTATTCTCACTTGGAGGCTTTTTTTGCATATCCCATGTGCTTAGCAAGGGATTTGTTGTTTTCCACACAAACTTCCCAACTTTTGCTGCGGTGATTCCCCAAAGCCACCATTAGTGTAATGGGGAGTATGAAATGGGAGCACTCTTCTTCAGTTTCATTTTGAAAATTAGGCATAGTGGGAATTAATTTATTTTTAATTTAACTAGAATATCAAATGCTGGAGGAGAAGAAAAAATACACATTTCAGGCGGGATACCAAGGCAGCATTAGAAGAGAAAACAAAATGGAATAAGCTACCTTAGTTAAATCAGCCCAAATTCCTGCATATCATTAAATAGTATGATTAAAAGGGTGACTGTAGCGGCTGCCCTGGGATGCCCAGAGAGAGCTCAGCAGGAGATTTGTAAACTCTGTATTTCTTCAATTTATTTTCTAAGCAATCATTAGTTGGCTTTTCTGCCTTCCTGGGCAACTGCCAAAAGCATCTTTGTATCAAAAAAGGAAAGGTCACTAATATTTTTGGGTGTAATTTCATCTGATTATGTCAACAGCATGATGGCTAAAAAAATCTTAGTATTCGATTCCCTGAATGATTAAAAGACGTGAGAAAAAACACAGTGAAACAAGATAATTTACCTAGAATTACGTGATAATCCTTATATGTAATGCTTATTTGAGATCTGCCACTGGTCTGGGTTGATTTTGTAGTTACTGTGGGGTTTTTTACCTTGATGTATGAATGTGAGCTGTAAATACCCAATACCTTGCTTAAAAACCAGTTATGCCTATTCACTTATGTATGTAGATAACTTTTCCCCCAGTTTTCTTGTTGTGGTTTGAGAAGATGAACTCGTTCTTCATCTGAAGAAACAGTTTGAAAGACAAAACAGAGAAATAGGGGGATTTACTCATGTTCCTTGGGGAAAATTTCTATTTTCCATTCCTTTTTTGTGTATACAACAACATAATCTACCAACAAAGGTGACAAGGCTTACGTTACCAGTAGCCAAAGAAATTAACACAAATATTGGTTATACCCTTAGTGAGGTACAGTACCACTGAAAATTAATTCAAATCAGCACAATTTTGCCAAGCACATCAATGGATTTGGGATTAATTCCATAATCAATAATATATCTGAGCCAATGCTTAACAGGGATTATAAAATCATAAATGGAAAATGGGCAGAATGGTTGAGAACGATGAGAAGCAATATGTCAATGATGAGATCTGTTGATTTAGGTTTTCAGCACATCATCAAGCACACTGTTCCCCCTTTTGATGAAATTTGAATGGCATACATGATTTTATTTGCAGGTTTATGTGCTGAGATAATGTTGGAATAGGCCTAAAATATCTAATATTTTCACATAAACAGGCAAAGTAGAGTTTTAGGGATGAGATAATTTCTGCCCACTGTGAAGACCTGCAGAAAGTAAAATACAGAGGAAGAAAAATGTGAGTTTTCAGGGTATCAGACTTGTTAAGGATTTCATACCTTCATTCATGTGTGTGTTTCAGTAGAATTCAACTACCACAGGACCCCATAAAGTCAAGCTTAGGTCCTTTTCTTGTGAAAAGCAACTTAGATCTCAAAGGCTTATTTACAGAATCACTGGGGGGATACTCAGAAGTGTTTGAAAGCCTCCTGGAGTAAGTGGACAGATTTATACTGTTCCTTGAGTGTGATCTGAAATCCACTCTTGCTTTGTGGTCAGGCTGTTTGGATTAGAGCTTTTAGATTATTCTGGGCTATGCCAGAGGAGAAAGGCTGTAAACTGCATGATCTCTGTCAGAGCCCTTCCTCTTCCAATAATTTCTGCTGGTGCTGGACAGAAAGTAACCAGCAGACATCACCATGTGCTGTGACAGTGCCATTGCCAACCAGGCACTGAGGGTAAAAAGATATTTTTATTTTTAAGAGCATTTTTGGTCAGTTTAAAATAAACACGTCCACATCAGTATATCAACAGCAAATAGACATTCACATGGTTTTGAAGAGTTTTCTGAGACATTTAACCTAGGCTGAGGAGAACAGAAGTGGTGTGACAGACAATTGCACTTGTGACTGTAGTATTTATTCATGGTTGTCAGAATTATTGTCACATTTAGGACTCTTCTCTTTAGAGGCACAGCAATTTTCACTGTACATTTCAGTGAAAGAACCCCAACTGGGCCCTTGTGGGTCACTGATTATTTCACTTTCTTCTTCCTTTCATACAATTTTCCAGGTTTCCTATTGTTGCTCTTTCCTCTCAAGGCCCTCAAGTTCTTCTCTTCTTTGGTAATTATCACATTTCTCCTTTGTCACTTTGCTACGAGTACATATTTCATCTCCTCTCCATCCTTTTTATTCTCATTTTTCTGCTGCTTTTCTTTGGAAACTCCTTCCTGCACCAAGTATTGGACTACAGCTCTCTCCATTACCTCTTCAAAATTCTCTCCTGTTAACCCAACCTCACCAAGCTACTCAAGAAACTCATTTGTTGATTACATACTTATTCCTCCCTTAAGCAGGGAACTTATATTCAGGGAACATGTCACCTTGTATGGCTTATATACACCATCCCTTATTGTTAGATAAATATTTTGGCCTTGAAAAATGCTGCTAGTGCAGGTTGAGCAGGCATTAAATTCAATAAAATGCTGCTAATCTTCTGGTAAGTGAACTTTTTATAAAGGGATATATATTCGTGACAACTCTTCACATCTGTGATAATCATAAAAAATAGTGTGTGAAGGTTATTCCTTCTTACTGCTTGGGATAAAATAAGGATAGCCTACTTTTGGGGAAAAATATATATAAAGGCTCAAATTACTAAGTATATTGGACAATTTTCTCTTTATCTCTGCTTTTTCAAATGATTTCATTAAAATTTATGTTAAGCTTTTCGCTGGGGGACAGTAATGACAAAAAGGGGAAATTTTTTTAACTTTACTTACGGGGGATTTCAAAGACAGTCCTCTGATAATCAAATCAATCACCTCTGTGTTGTATCTTCTCTTATTAACATTATCTAGGTTGCTAAACTTGATTTGTTTAAAGTTTTAGCAGATTAGAACTGGCACTTTTAAACTTTGAAGAGACTTTTCACTTGTTATTAACTTGCAGTATTTTTTCCAAAGTAAAAATTTTCCCTGTGGATCAAAAAGCAGCAAATTTCTAGAGTTTATGACAAAGAAACTGCAGAAGATTCCATTGAAAAAATAAATACTAAGATGATTGAATTAATAATGAACTGTAAAATATGTGTTTAATGCATGCTCAAGAAAAATGTGCTAAACTCTAAAACAAATATGTTCTGTGGTCTTCAGGAATTTTGCTAAACTTCTGTACTTCTATGTGTGTCCTATTCCTTCTCCCAGCAGAGTTTATGTCAACATTTATGTTGATGTCAGCAGGAAGGGATCAAAACAAATTGGTAAAGCTGATGATTTGTGCCTCCCCTAATTGACAGCTTTTAAAATCTATGGTCTTGTAATATTAACTTCTTGGTTTTCCCCTCAAAATTATATTTCATACATAATTTAATGAATGCATGTAACATAAAAACAGGGTTTATATTTCAATGGTTGGGCTTTTCTGTCATTTTCATTTTAAAGCCTTTAAAGCTTGTTTTATTTCACTACTGTGGGATTTACATTTTAAAAGGATTCAGTCCAACCCCCTATTTTTCCATGGAAAGTTTCTCTCAAATTCCAACAGCAATGAAGCCTATTCAGGGAAATGCTCATTCTCAGGAGTTATTTTTTGCCATTTTGCCAGTGCTATTGTAGAGCTACAGCAGAGAGCAAACACCATAAATATACCAAAGGTAAAACTGGAAACCTCTGCTGCTGCTTGAAGAACAACGAGTGTGTGATCTTTCTGCTACTATGTGGGTATATCTTCCCGAGCTCTAACAAACACATGTAAATCTCTAAAATATTTCTCTTTCCAGTGATGTGAATTTATTTTTTTTCCCCATATGTATTTTTTCCTCGTACTTCATTCAGGTTTTGCTCACTTTGTCCTCTACCTATCTGTAAACTTCTGGCCACGTGACTGGCTCAGCTGCAAAATGGAGCAATTCTTTCAAAGCATAAGATGAAAACAGCCTAAATTAAAACATATTTGTCTTTGCCCAGTCTGGAAAGGGTCCAAGGTCCAGAGGAGCTGTTTTGAGTGGCACCAGGCACCTGAGCCTGGTTATTGCACTGACACTGCTACGGTGATCAGTGACTCGTGTATCACTGCAAACTCAACAGACAGAGAGTGCATCATGTACTCCACTGATTTTGTTCCTAGAAAAATAAACTTAGACCTTTGTTTTCATTTGTTGGCTTTTTTTTTCCCCCGCTCTTTTTTTGTCTTGTACAATCTCCCAACAATCCGTGCAGATGGGAGGTGCACGCTCCTGCAGCTTTACAGCAAGGCTTCCCACTGGCAGAGACAGCAGTAATTAGCCAGAGAAACAATGATCACATTATAACACAGACAGTTTCATAACAAGGGGTGGTGGTGGTGGTTTTTTGGTAAAAAAGCTCAGTTAGAGCTCTTACTTGCATACACTGCTTTATCAGGCTGTCCATTCAGTCTCTGCAATCCACTTTAATTTTAAACAGTTATTTACAGCACTTGGGGATTTCTGGGTGTTTGATAAACAGTATTGTTCTATGCATTGTTATAATATGGTTAATGCTCCCTAACCCTTACAAATAAATTTAAAATAGAAAGAATTCATGACATTAACAACCCAGTTCAGTCTCATGTTTTACCATGGGTTGAGCTCACAGTTCAAATGAAGAGCAAACTAACCTATGCAAGCCACAAAATTCCTTCAAATTTAACAATGCCCATCAAAATTCTTCGAGTTCAGACATTTATGACTCTTGTTTTAATGGATTTCAAAGTCTGTTTAATGTTAGGCTTCTTTTCTTCTTTTCTCTCTCTTTTGTCCTTTCCTTTCCTCTCCTCTCTTCTCTCTGCTTTCTATCCCCTGTGCAAATGCATCTTAATTTTTCCTGACTTCATCTGAGGTTGATTAGCATGTAGGAAACCTTAGCAAAAATTGGGATTTTTAAATTTCTGCTTTCCTTAGTCAGAGTATTCCTAACACCACAGAAAACTTAAATTTACTTCCTTTCCCTCAAAATTTGAATAAACCAGGTTAAATTGATTATTATTCTGATGAACAACTGACTTTTTTAAACTCTTTCTCTTTCTGAGTAGATAAATATATACATACATCAGAGCTGTTTCAAGTTTTGGCAGTTTCATTTTGCTGAGGTTTGTGCCAATATTTCCTTCGGTTTTAGTCCAGATGGGTTCACACCCCTAAATTTAACTTTGACTTTCAGAATTGAGAAAACTCAGACTCTCAACTGAAATTTAAGGAAAATGACCTGCACTTGAGAGACATATGAAACCACTTAAATCCAAAGCTTGAGCTGCCTCATGTTTGTTTGAAATGTAGGCCAAAGGTATGTATTAAAGCCACAAAGATTACCTGTCTTTTGTCAGACTGACCCAAGTTTCAACTAAAATCCAGATCTATTTTCTTTGCAAGGATTGAAAATGGTGCCTGTGGTAACATCAGAGTCTACACCCATTTTCTAGCACCATGATGGAACAATTCAAATCCCTTGTTCATTACATAGTCAAAGTAACAATATGGGGTGAGGTTGTTTTCAGCTTCCTGTTGGAAATTAAGAAATGAAAACCCAGCCCAAATCACAAATTTTTAACTCAAACAGTAAGCTTAAGCCGCACCGAATGAAAAATATGGGATTTTTTTCCCCCCTAGTTTGTTGTTTTAACTCTGAATGGTCAGTTGAGTCCTTTGGAATGAAGTGTGAATTAAGAAAATATGTACTGAATTAACAACCTCATTATCAGAATGAATCTCCTTATCGAGCACTTTCCTTGTGGTATCTCTTGCCTTTCCCAAGTTTGGCTGTAAACAGGTTTGTACACACACTTTTTCCTCTGTACCTGAGAGAGCAGGATGACTGATCAGTAAATCTGGCATACAACACTGTGAGTTTCATTCTGCCATGAGTATTCCTCTCCCAGAGGTGGCATTTGTTATCTTGAGTAGGTGTTGGACAAACCCTTCAGGCGCGTTATGAGATTTGGGTTAATGCCTTTCCTCCAGCAGTGAATTCACTGGTAGCCTGTGCTCACCTTAAGAATGATGGGTTTGTCTTGAGATGCCCTCAAAATGTCTCCAGTCAAGGATTAGGTAACTACCCCATGTTTATCTTGCAGAAACATCCAGAAGTGAATTGTCCAGCACTTTGGAAGATTGCCCCATGACACGTGTGAACTTGCCCCCTATGCTCAAGGTATGTATCTTGACCCAGAAAATTATTAGACTTAAATGAATACATTGTAGTTAAGAACTGCTCTTTTCCTTTCCACAAATAATTCTCACATTTCTCTCTCTCACTACTCGTACTTGGGAGCACAGCAGATCAAGTTTGTGTTTCCTTAAATCCACTCCCGATTCCTAACGTTATTTCCTTAGTCTGTGCTTCTGTTCTTAGCTACCAGCTCAGAAAACTCAAGCTCCCCAAATGTGCACATTGAGCAGATTGAAAAATAGTGAATTCATGTTCCTCTAGAGGAGCAGAGCTCTGTGGACACCCATAAATCCTGGTGCACACCCATGCACAGAGGGATAAAGTTGAGGCATTGGGAGAAACAAGAAACGCCTCACTGCTGTGCTCACTGACCCCATCACACACATGAGAAGGGAGAAAGTGGCTTTCCCTGTCTCTAATTACCTCATACAGCCCCCTCCCACCGCACATGCTGCAGTCACAGAGCCTCTGTGTATCCAAGAATATCTCAGAAATCCATATTCTGTCAATCAAGTGAAACCAAGGCTGGATGCCTGAAAGAGCAGGATTTTCTGGTGGATGCTTGGATAACACTCAGGGGGTCAGTGCATAAATCAAACCTGAGCCTGTGCAGGACTGACAGACAAGGTACACTTAAATTCCCTTCTGCAGTTGCAGTTGCCTTTGCATGGCTGTTTTGCCATGTGTCTGATTGTCCTGTAAACTGAATTTCCCTAAGGGGGAAAAGGGGCATGGAGGGCTGGGGGATGAGTAGAGTCACCATTTTATTTTAATTAAGTGCTCTTTAACAGCTGCTTTAAGACTCACTACCGTGATCACTGGTATATTTTGGAGGAGGTTGGTATATTTTTGCTCATGCCTGAGGACTGAAGGAACAAACAGATCACAAGTTTTCACAGGTACCATGGGACACCTGTGTTGTTTGTAATAAAATTCTGATGATGAGTGATATATGCCAGTCAGTGTTAAAATAGGGAGCTCCACTGAGTTAACTAAAAATACCTTTAAAATCTGAATTGCCAAGGAGTAAGTCAGAGTTTTCTTCTCCTTTTTATTTACATATCTGTTCATATCGATTTATATGATATTTATAAGAATGCGGGAAAAGAAGTTATTCAGCTAAGAACTGTAATTTATAAGTTGTTATCTTTAGAGTGAAAGGAGAAAAACTCACCCTCCTTTATCCCAAAGGAGATGTATGTGGTGTTCCTGCGTGTGGAACAACATGATATTTAAGGTCCCTTCTAACCCAAACCATTCTGTGATTCCGTGAAGGAGAAAGTGGCATTCCTCTCTCATTCCACATCCATGTAGCTGCATCATCATGATGAATGTTCTCTTCACAACAGTAAAAACATGAGAAGTGTGGCTATTCCTCTGCCTGGTAAAAATGGGTCTTTATGCCCCTTACCAGAGCAGCAATCTGCAGCTCCATTCTGGTGGAGTTTCGGGCTGTTCCAGTGATCCTGAAGGAGCAGCTACCCCACAAGAGATATTCCTGCTAAAGCTGTGGAATGTTTAGTGTGCTGCCTGGCTCCAAAGAACACATTGAGAAATTCAGTGTCTAGTGAGCGTTTTCAAGATCCAGGGGGAGATAAGGGCTCCACCAAACCAGTGGCAAATTTCCCAGTGCATCTGTGGGGCCAGGACTCCACACCTTCAGTTCTCCACAGAACACTCAGACCTGCTCATGTGAGATGTGAGCAGTGCTTAAGCTGAAACAGGATCTGCCTGTGGCAGCTTTAATGCACACAGTGCCGTAGTTACTTGCTCCTTAATTCTGGCTGTTATATAAACATTGTGGACAGATAATGTGCAGCCACTAAATTGTGTGTTCCTCTTTGGTTTGATACACACTGGGACTCAGTTAAGTGCATGAAATTGGTTGTGCTGGGACAGAGAAATCCCGTGTGGTATCTGCCTGTGCTGTGTCCTAATTAGAGACACAATTAGCAGAATGCGTGCGTGCACCTTTCTGGTAATTCCTTTCACTGTTGAAAAAGTTGACTTTGTGTCATCTGAAAGCCACAGAAGTGTTCTGAAAACTCTTATCTCCTGAGAGACTGAACAGGTTTTAGGCCACTTTAAAGATGAGTTGGCTTCAAGCCTCAAACAACTACAATAATTCTCCGAAGCTCTTCACTGCTTTTTTTTGCTTTCTTCGGAAGCTCGCACACAGATTCAGTCCAAAAGTACATTCTCAGATTTAGCTTCACGTCAGCTTTATTTATATGGACAAACTTTACAGTTCTCAAATTCCTTTGATTTTCAAGTGTCTCTCATGAACATCTACATCATCAGGTATAAAGTCCAGGAGATTTTCTAGTGCTGACAGCAGTTTTGTGGCTAGTTGACATGCACAGGAGTCCTTTACATATTCCTCTAGAAGTTAGTTAGGGGGATTTGTTTGTTTTTTATGAATTGATAGAAAGTAAATGTTATTTTTTTTTCTCCTATTTATTTTATCATTTCAAAGTTAGTTCTTGTAGCAGAGTTCAGTATAAGAAACAGCCAGGATTTCTGCCAGCAACCTATCTGTTTTGTAAAGACTTGAAGATTTTTTTCTTACTTTTTTTTGCAGTCTAAGAAGAACAAAGAGTGAGTTGTTATTATTTATTGAAGACCTTACACATTTAGACAGGGAAGAGAATGGTTTAGTAGCTGGTGACTCATACAGTCTGAGGGCACAGCCTCTGCACTCAGGTTCTGAGTCCGCTTTTTCACCAAGTATAACACTTTTTAACATACTTGTTCAAGTTTGAAAGTAAGCTGGTTTGCTGCCACAGTGCCTAAAAGGACTATCAGAGCTACACAATAAATTAATATGTCTTTCAAAAGTATTCCAGTACCAGAAGGGCCTTCAGGAAAAGCGTTGTTATCAATATTTTTTGATAGGATTATCCAAACATGTTTATTTTACCTGTAGGCTTCCGGTTGCTGCAGTCTCACAACCTCTCTCTCCCATGTATGACAAAGCGAAAGAGAAGCAGCAAAACAGCTTATGACTTCTGAGAGATGAGTATTTAGTTGTTTTAATCTACTCACATGAGGCCAAATTTACCAAGATTACAGTGCTGAAGAACAAGTCCATGTGGTTGAAGATCAGCTAAATTGTCCAACCTTTCTTATCTGTTGGCTTTCTGCGGTAGCAAGTCATCAAAGAGCAAGACAAATCAGACTTGGGTTCAAGTCCTCGTTCTGCTAACGAGCCCTACCCCCAGGATTTGTCTTCTTTGCATAACTCATTGATGTGTAAAGGTCATTTTCCAGTCCTCAAGAGACAACACATATGTCTTATGGCAGAGTATCTCCTGTCCTGAGGCAGCATGCCCACTTCTTCCCTGTGAAGTTTGACTTCTAACGGGTGTGATGTTAATTTCTTTCATTTTTATAATGCAGAATGCTGGTGAACTGTGGAACCATGCTCATCATCACGCTCAGTCAGCATATTCTTCCCACAGCAGCGCGTTCCAGGAGCTCCACAGGTGGCCTGCTCAGCGGCGGTCAGCAGCAAATAAAAATCCAAATGCTGCAAGCACACATTTATCCCCACCCAGTGGTTTGAGTACCTGTAGGCTGAGTTGGGAGCCAGTTCCTAATGGCTTCAAGGCTTATCTAAGGTTTTTGGAACTTCACTCGTGACAGTTTGAAAAAATGTTCAGTGTTATTGTCAAATGCATCGGTCATTCACCACTCCAATCCTGCAGCTCGTCCACTGAGCAGAAATGGTGTCTTCCAAGATTATCTGCATTATTTTCTCCCCAAAGATTAGAAAATTCACTGAGTGGAAAAAAGTTTGGGGAGAGCTATTTTATGTAATCAAATAGTCAAATTCTTATTGATGCTGAAGACTCTTTTCCTCTATGCAATCCAAGAGGAACGAAATAATTTTACAGCTGTATGAGAAAAGAAATATGATTTAATAGACTTTTCTGAGTATTACAAGAACTTCTGGAGTAGTTAAAAAAAGACCTAGAGAAATGTGTCTTAAGGGTCCTTCACATAAATATTTTCCCTTAAATTTCAGCCCTAAGATTAATTGTCTCCAGTCTCCAGCCTTACTTCCCCTGTATCAGAGAACAGTCCAGAAGCAAGTTCAGCATTTTTTATTTTTTGCCTTCTTAGTGGAGCATTAATCTGTAATTTTTGTGATTTAATAACATGCCTAAAGAAGTTTTCTTGGCTAAAATCTGATACACAGTGCTGGCGACCTCCAATGCCCTTCCTTTCTCTGAACCAAAGGCTTTAATTGTTCATCCTCTAATTCATACAGAGGGG
Organism: Brachypodius melanocephalos; assembly: GCA_013398615.1. Classification (NCBI taxonomy): domain Eukaryota; kingdom Metazoa; phylum Chordata; class Aves; order Passeriformes; family Pycnonotidae; genus Brachypodius; species Brachypodius melanocephalos. The sequence continues at coordinate 985,417 of VZSR01001831.1, read as the reverse complement.
CCACTCGAACGGATGGAATCCAATGTAAATAAATGACATTTGCTGATGAGGTCAACTTTCAATTTAAGATTTATTTTACCCAGATGCCTTGAAATGAGTGGCCAGACTACATCCAAGGTTCAGGGAAAACTCAGTAGAAATTTGTCAGTGAATTGAAGGGGTAGCATGTTGAAGACATCTGTGCTAAACTGTGTTTTAGGGGGGCTACTCTACCTTTAGCATCTTTTGGCCTTATGATGCTGTCTTTCATGCTGAGAATGTCAGATCTGAGAAAATGGAGAGCTGGTAACCAAAGATAAAAAGAGGTTATGATAAACAGGATCCAAACTGTATGTGTATATTTGACTTCTGCAGGATGGCTACCAGGTCACTTCTCTGCTCCTACTAATGCCAGAGGGATGTAGGCTGACATTTCTGTGGGAATGGACTCAGGTTCCCACTCAATCTACCCTTAAGTGAACTCATTTAACATGGATATCATGTTCATTATAAGTGTCTTTAAATCTTCCTCCTTCCCACCCTTACATAGCAGTCAACTAAATAGCATTCAGATGTCCTGAAGATCTAAACCCAAATGGCAAACCAAGGGGCCATCCAGTTGTGTGAGAGTTAAATGCATGTTAAACTGTGTTTGTGTAGTACTTGGGTTTTGGTCTCCATTCTTGCATTCCTTTCCCTTGTATTTCTGGTAAACATAAAAAAAAATCTTTTCTTGTTCATGAACGATATCAGTAATCCTATTATAACCTAATTTACTTCATGCTACTTATGACATGTTTATTCTCTGTAATTCACTTGGCTTTAGTACTCAGGAAAGTACTTTAGTAAAGTTCACTTTGTTTTATTTTCAGTTCTTGCTGTAGATCTTTCATTCCAAAACTTCGCTGCAATGTTTATAGAAAATTTTAAAAATCCCATAACTTTACATTTAAATGTTAAACATATTATTATACATGAAATACCAGAGATATTTATAGTAATACCCCTTAACAAATCCATATTTTCCTCGTGGTCCTACGTGAGCACCTGAAAGTATCCATTGCAGATGTCTGTGATGCTCTTGGATCTTCACAAAAAGAATATTTAAGCTCGACATCCTCAGGACACTGAGCTCACACAGAAATGTCCTTCCCCATCAGCATCCTGGCTGACCTCTCCGACCTCTCCCGAGGGAAATGGAACACTTCTGTTGCCATCTCCATATCCCAGTTTGCTGGAGGAGGAACTGCCAGCGCTTGGATATCCATCACATATCCAGCCAATGCCATGTTTCATATCTATCAAGCAGAACATTTTGACAAATGGATGGGTAAGTGAAACACATTCTAATT
>VZSR01001831.1:971465-983986 GCA_013398615.1 Brachypodius melanocephalos | reverse complement strand
TTTGCTGTTGTTTTTTTGTTTTGTTTTGTTTTGGTTTGGTTTGGTTTTGCCATATGGTGTTGAACTCTAATAACCAGGCTCTTGATATTTTGGAACAGGCATTTCAGAGCCTACACCCTAAATTATCACCCCTGACATTCTTAATTCTGCATGTCCAGCTTCTGAGGGCAAATTGAGAATGATGGGTCCTGTGAGAATGAATACACTGAAAAAAATGACTAGTGCCATGATATAAAGTCTGAGGAAATAGTTCTCTCAAGTGTGTTTAAAGAGTATTAGAGATGGCAGGGACATTGGAGTCCACACAGTGATATACTGAGCAACTTGCCATTCTGCCAGAGCTCCTGTGATTCAGTGAGGTCTGAGGGAAAACAAAAATATCCCAGGAACCAACAGGTTTGACTACCAAAGCACACAATGGGGGCTGAAATGAAGTTATGTGGATAATCTCCTGTCTGGAATTTCCCATATTCCGGGTGCTTGAGTTAGGCTGCTATTGTTCTTCCAAATTTGTTTAAAAAAGGAGTGTATCCACACGTCCCCTGTATAAAATATTACTGCCCACGGAGGGCTGGTTTAGTCAGGCTTTCTCGTGAGAACAACTCCTGCAATGGCCCTGTGGAGATCTGGATGAGAAATCCCAAGGCTCTTAAAGTCATTTCAGGTTTGCTACTGATTTGCACAGTGGATCAGGATTTCACCTTTAATACTGCTCAGGGTCAGAGCACAACTGAAGGAAATGGAAGCAAATGGTAGTAAAACGTCAGCAGTAAAGCTGTCCCACAAATTTCTCGTGGTTTTACAAGGATGTAGTTAAGACATGAAGTTGTTGTTACCTAATTAGGTGACTTTTATTGTGCCATCAAAGGGAAAACTGATACCAAACAGCATGTGCATATGAATGAATGAGGGAATGGAAACAGCGTTATCAGAGTGGAAAACAGTGCTCATCTGAGGTGTGGAGCAGAGACTTTCTGAAGGACAGCACATTTATATGGAGGAAGTAATTAGTGAATGCTAATTATTAGGTTATTGGGGGTTTTGTCTTTATAGAAATAAATAAAACTGATCAAGAACTCACACTTACAAATAATACCTGCATCAGTGCTGTGATTTACGTCTCCTCCTTCTCCAAAAGTCACACTAAAAGCATCATGACACTCTTTGAGGATTCTGCATCCCTTAGTCATTTTCATAGAGCATAAATCAGAGCAACTGTGTCAGGGTACATGGTTTTCTCACATTGTCCCTGCTCTCTTTCCCATTGGGGTTGCCAGAACTTTACTGAAAAAAGAATTGAACACAGCAGTAAAGAAAAATATTCACAAGTTTATGAAGGTGACAGAACTGGGAGGTAAACACTGAGCAGATCTTTAACGCTACTTTTAGCATTCTCTGTGTCATCACTAAAAGTCCTTACCTTCATTGAAAAATGCACCTTTATAGAACCAAGCATGCACAAATACAGAATCACTGAATTGCTAAGGTTGGAAAAGACCTCTACGATCACTGGCTGCAACCATTTACCCACCAGCGGTGTGCTCTCCACTAGCCCTGTGTCAAAGTGCCACAGCCACACGACCTGTGCACCCTTCCAGGGATGGTAATTTCACCATTTCCCTGGGCAATTCACTCCTGACTTAGTCTGTGACACTAAATCCACTGATAAATGCAGCAGCAATAACAGATGCAAAGAGAACTTTAGGAAGGTCCGGGTACCAACAAAAACAAACAAAACAGGAGCCTGTTTTAAGGAAACAAGAGTTGCATTCCCAGGCGTGGCAAGAGCAATTCCAACCCCAGGGAGACTCAGGCTGATATGGCACCTGGAACACGTGCTGGTCTAACTTTTAGGTGTTTAAATCCTAACCAGCTGCTCAGCTGAGCCCTGTCCTCCTCCCACAGTAGCTGTGCCTCTCTCCAAGCTGTCCATTCCTGCCCATGAAACCTGAGACTGGCTGTGGGCTGCCATCCATCCCTGCAGGGCAGGGGAGCCTCTTTACGCTGATGGGCTGTCAGGGACAGGGCTCAGCTCTGTGCCTCAGCAGTTTAACTCGGCTCGTAGGTGGCTACAACAAACCACAGAAGGGGATTTTTAATGTCATAACAACTCTGGAAATAGCAAGTCTTTTCTGCTGGCAGTGTGGCTGCACAGGATGGGGTGGGGAAGGGCAATTGAGACAGGAGAGCATCCTGAGCCAGGGTTTCCAAGCCTGATGATGATGGCTTTGGGGAAGCTCTCTTTAAGCTCAATGATTTTTTTTTCTTTCTTTCTCAATATTGCTTGATTAACATTGCTGTTCACAGATGACCTAGAAATGCTGTGGGGGTATTGATGTAGTGATTTATTTGAACAGACCATTTTTACAAGACCTTTGTCATTTTCTTTTGAAGCTGAGCATTTTCCACAGTGGGGAAAACTTTCAGTAGTTACCTACTGCCGAGTTTCTACTGTAGCAGCAGAAAAGAGAAAAAAGCTACCAATTGCTTTTTCAGCAAAAAATCAGTGGAAAACATCAAAGGAAGATTTCCACGTGGAGGTTACTTGAAAGCTGAATCACAAGTCATCATCCTGCATTGTGGGTTATATAAATTAGATATAAACTACTTATTCTACAGTGATCTTTCTAGGAGACATTTACTAGGAGGAATAAATCCAAACTCTCAAATGAAAAAAAAGGTACTTACAGCAATTTATCAATCTTTAATAGCTGTCCTGCTATTTAATACCATGTTTGAGGAGACTCACCATGGTTTTGTGGATAAACATTTGTTAAATGTAGCTTGCTTCTTCTTTCAAACAATCAAGTTTCAAATGCAGCCAGAGTGTTTAATTTCCCAAGAAGCATCTCCATTTGTTTGTACAATGATTCACTCCTCTATCCTATTTCTGTATATTTTTAAAATAAAACACTTTTTTTTTCTTTTTGGTTTTTCTAGTTATGGGAATGATACTATGTGGAAAGGAACAGTCTTAGGAATTTCTCTCTGGCTGTGGTACTGTACATGCCTCACCCTTTAATTTCTTAATTTCTGATGACACAAAACATTATGTCATACACAAAAGTAATATGGTCAGAATAGCCAATTAACAGTTTGTGTGAGAATTTTTTTAATTAACTACTGCTATTCAAGGGCTCTTGTTTTAAATAGAAATTTATACCAGTACAAAGAAAATAAAGACTAGTAGCATGTTTTAACCTTGTCATTCAGAGAAGTGCAAAAGAACTCAGGTGGGGAAAGTGAGTAGTTGTTAGTAGATAAATTAAAATATTTTTATATTTTAAAAAATAGAAAAGTTATTGGTTGGATGAAGCTGATGTTGGCCTTGACATACAGAAATATATTATCAATTTTATTATAAAACTTTTTTAACACAATCTGTAATTAGAAGACTGAAAGATGCCTTTACTCCTCAGCTAAACCATAAATGTAATGTTGAACATACACATTGGTAAGAAGAAGTGAACTGTCGCATACATGGAGAAAGCCATTGCTGCAAAAAGGACTAAGTCATGTGGTACATGTTTATTTCTGCATTTCCTTGAGCACAGCTGAAACTCCTACTCAGAGCAAAATGATCTGTAATTCCTACTGGACACGAGATTTCTCTTAGGGGCTACCTAAAGGGCAAGTGCATTAGTTTGTAAATGTCACACAGTGCACACTTGAGAAAGAGAATTAAGCTCTGAGAACAAAGCTTTCCTAATGCCACATGACACAAAGCTCAACAAAGAATATCTTGACAGGTAGGGGGTGGAGGAGGGAAAAATCCCATGGCCTGTCTGTCTCAGCAGGGGCACGCAAGTAATGTGGCATGGGGCTTACAGGGAAAAGTACTGCAAGTCTGAAAAATGTGTGCTACACAAACTGTATACTGCCCAACACACACTGTGCAAATTCCCTCAGCTCCTTTAGAACGGCATCTTGCATAAGAGATACCCTTAGAAACATTTCCTACCTTTTTGCAGCTCTATCTCCCACGCAGAAGTGCGAGACTGCCTGAAGATGATTCAATCCGTCAGCAAATTCTGCTGTCTCTCAGTAAATTCAAGAGATAATTCCGCATTCATCTGATGCCAATCTGGCCCAAATTAAGGATTACAGGAGTGGAATTTTCGGGGTGAGAGGAGTGAGAAGTAACTTTGATTAGCAAAGACACCCCTCAGAATTGTGTTTAGGAAAAAAAAAAGCCTTAGCTTGGAAAAAAATACACATTGACTTCTCCTTCATATCACTTTTAAAAATTCATTTTTTGTGTGTGTTTCAAGTAATGTTAATGTAGAGTTTGAATCAATGGTTGCTTTGCAGAGCCTTTTCCTTCTGTCCTCTCAGACTGTAAAAAGCTGTAGCAATATAGCCAAAGATTATATATATACCCTGTGTGATGTACTCCAACTGCTCAGACATTCTGTACTTTGAAGCTTAGTTATATTCCAATAATCAGTTTTAAAATTGTACAAGAGAAGCCACATAGCTGTTTCACTGGTGTGATTGAACCTGTTGAATTTCAAGTGATCTAACTACTAACATAAAGAAGCCTAAAAAGTTTTGACTTCTGGATTGGTTCAAATGGTAAAGGATTTCTTACATTTTTTGTACATATGTCAGCATTTTTCTATCACTGCTGAAACATATATATTTGTGTTTTGATGATAAAATGCCATTGGTTACAGCATCTTTTTTAAAAAATTAAATATCTATCGGTACTTTAATTTATGTGCCTGTGTAAGAGATTTAATTCCAAAAACTCTCAGGCATGAATGTTGTCTTTCCTTCCTCTCTATTCCTGGCTGCACTCCATAAGCATAACCTGGAGCTTTAGTGTCTTTGCTGTGAACAAAGAATGGCCCTCAAATTGGCTAGTGTAAATGTGGAGAGAAAGTTTGGGAAAGTGAGGGAGATGCCATGCAGTTTATCATGAGCTTCAGTATCTAGGAGCTGAAAGAACCACAACACTTCAGACATATTCACACTTATGGAGAGAAACCTCTGGAAAACGCGATAATGAACCGATAATCAGCTGCAGCTTCTTGAAACCTCTCCGTTCCTCCAATATTCCCTATTTTGCCTTCTTGTAGCACAAGTCTAACATTACAGTCCATAAAAATATTTCAGTTTGTTTGAGCAGCCCCCATTAGCCTGCACAGCAGGTGGGTGATGGAAAACCAGGGTTATTATAAAGGTGGTTTTGGGTCCCAGAGGGGCAGTTCACAGCTTTGCAAGGTTCCTCTGCTCCTGCTGTCACACTGCAGTGACTGGTGGCCAGGAGCAGCTCCACAGGTGGGCTCTGCCTCCTGCTAGACAGTCTAACTTCAATTATCTCCCATGCGCAGCCTATTTATTATTGTTAGATACTGTTTACTATTGTTAGATACTTATTTGTTATTTCAATAGTAGATATCTAGAATAGGGACTCGACAAGGAAAAGGCCTTGTCAAGCCTCTAAAGGGACTGAAATGATGCCTTAAGTTTTAGCTTTCCTGTTTTTCACATTCTGTGCTGCCCAGGGGTGCAGTTCCGGGCCTCGCATTGAGTGTTAGTCAGCTCTCTTCACAGAGTAGACAGACTTCTCCTGTTGAAGACCAACAACAACTTTCAGGCCCAAAAGCACAAACAACAGTGAACTGAAGAGAAACAAGAAGGATGAGACCTCACAACCCAAAGCTGTAACTGGACAATTAAACCCCAATATGCAAATGGACCAAAACTTATAAAAATGTAAGACCTCGTGGCCAGTCAGCTGTTTTGTGACCATTCTAAGTCCACCTTGGGTGTAGCCCTGGTCAGGCTCTTGCCCAAGGTGTACCCTAAAAGCCTTTCAATAAATATCTACTTTATTCTCTGTCTCTGTCCAGTCTCTGTTCCAGGTCACCCTTCCCAAGGCATCAAAGGCAGGGCAGAGACCAGGCAATCAGTCTCTTCCAAAGGTACTGCTGAAAAGCCAGCCAGCAGGATGTCAAGGGCAATGTATGGCCACAGGTTGGCTGGCTCTCTTTTTGAACCAAAAAGGAGGCTGGCATATATAGGAAGCATTTTCCAGTTTTAGTTTCCAATAGGTATATTGTTAGGAAAGTGAGAACTTCTTCCATAACAAGAAAACACTCTTTTTCAAGCATCAATTTCATTCCATTTGAAGTTTGAGAGACCTCCAAATTTTCTTTCTGAAAATGTGAGAAAATTATTCAAATAAAGGCATTTCAATCCCATCTTGCTCTCTAACCCTCTGTTTCTTTTACTAGTCTAGGAGTATCTATCATAATTATTACAGAATCCCATTGTTTGATTAATAACATGGATAGCATCACCCTTTCACATTCATGAAAGAAATTCTTGTTACACTGCTGTAGTTTAATGCTTCTCTGTGCTGCTGCTGCTATTTTACAGGCAGTGGCTTAGGAATAGAATATAGTAGGAGAAAAGATCAAACTTAGCACGGTTCTCCTGCAGATATACACTGGCAACTTGCCTGTCATACTTTATTTACATGGGATTGCCACTATGGGGTATGACAGTCTGTCACCATCCAATTTGCCTGAAAATTTTGTGTGCCCCACAGCTGTAGTGTTCACTCACACCATCTTTCCTCCCTGGAGCCTGGGTTTGGTGCATCCATAAAAGAATATTGTTCAGAATAAATAAAGGAAAATGTTGTACAGATTTAGCATTTTCTAATCTTCTTTGAGCAGCTCCCGGGCATGACTTGCCCAAATATAGGAGTCGTAGATAAATGATTTAACTGAAGGATTTTAGGAAAGGAGTACATTTTGAATGGAAAGTACAACCATGGGAAAAATTGTTAATTTTTTAACTGTTTGGGGTGAACGAGTGCCCATTTTTGTATGTTCATGAGTGCATGCACACACCAATTTAATTTGTTTGGATTTGTGGACAATTCCAGTTATCTGGTATCCAGGTAGTGACTGAGGTTGTGCCCATGTTATCAAAAGTCAGGTTTGCAGCTATCTTAAGCAGACATAATTCCTGACAAAGCACTTCCCTTCCCTGGAGTTCCTTGTGATTGAAAGAGTTTTCAAAATGAGTCAGCCACTGTGAAACAAGGTCTGTTCAATGTGAGTCACTTTGGCCCTGATATCTTCTGATTATGTTCTGCCAAATTAGTTTGAAAAACCTAGAAATAAGCAAGAATGTTTTAGAGTAACTTTTCTGAACTTTTTCACCACCAATGGCAGGTAAGAGGGACTTCAGGAAGTGAGTTAGATGAGATTTTTGGAGGAGTGTGTTGAATGTACTAACACACCAGTCAAAGCAAGGAGTAACTTGTAGATCTTCATAATGTCACACTGCATTAACAGGGAAATAAGTACAGCCTAATTGTAATGCCATGAACTGCACCACTGATTAATCCTAGATGGATTTGTCACATTAAAGCAATAGAAGCTATCTTATTAAAAATGTAAGTAGAGATTTTAAGAGCTCTGTTAAAGGTAATTAAGGAAAATCATATTCTTCAAACATGAAAGAAAAAATTGGATCTTACCCTGTTGCTTTGGCATAAAATACATTTCTAGGTGGTAATTTGTGGGCTTTTTTTTCCCATTTCTTTCACAGATTTTATTCAAAAGCAAAGTGATCCATTGATTAGCAGAGGACCTTTATAGCAGTTTTGTTCTCTCACGCTCTTACAGTGTCTGCCTGAACTGAGCTCCCACATCCTTATTTGTGTTGTCAGTGGCACAGATTTGTTCTAACTCATCCCATCACTGCAGCCTCTGCTGCTGTATTTTAAAAACCCTCTTATTTGTTACTGTAATCTATGCGTTCTCAGAACCCCTAATAAAGAGGAACATTTGCTAATGTTGTGCTTATTCAGAAAATAGATATGATCTAAAAAAACATTACTCTGGTTGTAAGGGGAAAACAACCCAACAGTGAACAAAAGCAAACTGTTCCTAAAGGAATGCGTGACAGAAAGCAGCATTTGATGATCTCGGGCTTACTTAGCAAATAGAGTGCTACAGGCTGTTTTGAACTCAACACCCAATGGCTACTACCCCTCTACAAAAGTAGGGTTAGTAGATATTGACAGCAAAACATTGCTGTTTATTTATGTTTCCTGATCTTCACCGTGTTTTTAAGGTGTCCTTAGACATGGAAGGCTGCCTGAAGATAGCAAAGGCTTTGAAACAGTAAGTGCTGAATGCATGAAGTAACCAGCTGAGATCATCTAAATAACTTCAAAGTGACAGCCAAGAAATAATTATTCAAATCTCATTAGTTTTACACAAAACCTTACTCAATAGCAAGTTCTGTGTATTTCTTAGAATGGAAGTATTTTCCATTAATTAGAAGTTCTCGAAAAGTGTATCATGAAATGCAAACCACATGCCATTAATCTTCCCTTGGGGCTAGAGAACAACTCTGATAATATCTGTGCTCATTAAATTTTTCATTCCAAATACTGCTTATCATACAAATCTCTTGCATCATGAGTTTTCTATCTGCTCAGATGAGCAGACAGAAAACTTAGTTCTCCGTGGAAAAGCTCTCCTCAGAATGAAAGATTACTCTTTTTTCATGCAGCAGAGAGATGAAATGGAGAAACAAGATTCCACATGCTTGAAGGAAGTCTCTAGCATGTCAGGATGCCAGAGGAAAATGTACCTCTTCGAGTCAATAATATGAAAAAGTGGAATTGTCTACAAAGAACAAAAAGAGAAAACCAGCTATTTTATCTTGTAGATCAGTAATAGGTGCTATACTCAACTAATCTTTTATATTGTGTATTACACTAAAGCTCTAAACAAAGGAATACTGCTCATATGATTAATGAAATGCAATATTTCTCTACAATAAACCTTCTCCATGCTGCCCTCTGCTTTCTCTTGGAAGTCAGTTGCACTGAACAGATGGCAAGTGAGTCCATGATAAGGCTTTCACGACTGTTGTGTAAGTATTTAATCTCTTAAAACAAATAAGTTCCAGTGTAAATCCACAAGGCAGTGCATAAATACACATAAACACACAAATGTGTATATGAACAAGCACATATAAATACATGTAGAAGTATATATCAGATCAAATATCCATTATCAAGGCATTTCTGTAGAATGCAATGGAGAAAAAGCCTTTAGAGTTTCACAGATATCCTTGTAAAATGTGCAAAAGTAATAATGGTGACTTTTTTTCTGGTTTTGTTTGTTTGTTTGTTTGGGGGTTTTTTTGGTTTTTTGTTGTTGTTTGTTTGTTTTTTTATCATTCTTGAAAATCTTACCATAGGCATTCAGCAACTTCTTACATCTATATGAAGGTCACCAAAAGAAGAAAAAAAAAGTAATTTGTTGCTTGGTTAATTTTTAACATTTTTTATATTTCTTTTTAAATTTTTAAAATACTTTAAGGAGTGATGTAAGTCTTCCTTACAAATGTATTTTAGTTCTCCATGCTGCGATCTAATGACATTTTTTTGCTAAAATATATAGAATTGGTCTTAAAATGAATATTTAAATTTAAACTGTTGCAGTATTAAAGTCATAAATTTTAAGCAGCACTTTAAGATGTTGGAATTGTCATGGCTATAGCTGAGCAAATAATTGGATATATTAGTCACAAATTATTGTTTCAATAGATCTTTGAGTGAGTCATTGTGACAGCCCTCGTCTGTTCCTCTAAGAGCAATTAATAAAGCGGCTTCAGTCCCCTTAAACAGGAGTGAAGAGAGAAAGCAAGAGTCAAAAATCTATGAAAAAGCAACATTTACATTTTTTGAGGATGAAAATGTAAAAGGTTTCCTCTTTAACTGACTGGTCTGTATTATGACTACATTCACACTTGATACATTATATCTGTACAGCCATGGTAGAAGTAGCTGTTATTTATAGAGTTTTGATCCTACCAAGTCATTATTGTATGCTTTATTGAAGATTCTTTAGTTCAAAATTGTCTTATAAAACTCTTTTAGGGACTCATAAAACAGCAGTAAAAACATTCCTCTCAGTATAACCTGCTAAAATGCAAAAAGCTTTAAAGTGAAAATTATTTTTAAGGTTTGAGTTGGGGTATCTTAGTGAAACCTACCCCCCCAAAAACAAACAAGAAAACTCTTTTGCATAGGACTATGCATAGGACTATGCATGGAATGCTAGAACATTCTATGTTTCTAGGATGTAAGGTACCCAAAATCTGCATATGTACTGTTCCTAACAATTTCAAGGAGGCAATTCAAGACCTAATAACACAATTTAACATTGTCAAAGACATTCCTAATCTCTTTTTTTCCTAGCTTATTACTTCTTAGCATTTTACAAAATAAATTATACTCCATCTTTGTCCAGATTTGGGGTGGTTGTTTGACAGTGTAATTCCACTGTTCTCCTTTTTTCTACTTTTAAGAAAAAAAAAAAAAAAGACTTTTGCTGCCAAAAGATTTTCCTAATTCCTCCCTTTTCCACATAAATCCTTTACTTGCTTGTTTGAGAATTATTATCAGTAGAGGTTTACCTCTGAACAGGGACAATGATGATGATAGTAATAGAAAGAATAACAAGTAAAAGGCTAATGAGAGGAAGAATCACTACTGAGAGAGTATTTCACACAGTTTGAAAATATTGTTCAGATGTTAAACTAATTTAATCTCTGGAATAAATGTTTCTTTCTTACTGTTATTACATCAGGGAGCTTTATCCCTGATGAGATATTTGTGTGTCTTGGTTAATAAAGCTTGATGGCTCTCCTTTCAGGTATCTATAGTAGCTTCTCCCTCCCACAGCCATCAATCATTTCCAACTTTATCTCCCCTTTTATTTACATTGGCAGGAACACTTGTTTTGTAATTTTGCAGTGTTGCTTTAAATGTTGTATCGTGGTTCTAAAGGAGCAAGCAGGAAAGAAACTTCAATTTCTGAGAGCTAGATACAAAGTCATTCCTACAAAGAACTTCCATTTTTTTTTTTCTTGGCTCTCCCATACTTTGTTTCTTAAGAACAGTGGATGGGGAGGCAACAAGGGGACAGAAAAGGTGGTAGTTTAGAGTTTTATGTGTGATTTAAGTCCTTCATAATGCTGGAGCAGCCATAGCCTCCAAAAGGACAGAGATGCTGAAGGGGCTGGAGCATTTTTCCTACGAGAGGCTGAGAGAGCTGGAACTGATCAGCCTGGAGGAGAGCAGGCTCAAGGGATCTTATCAATACCTAATGGAGCAAAGAAGACAGGCCCAGATTCTTCACTCTGCTGCCCAGTGACAGGCCAAGAGCCACTGGACACAAACTGAAACACAGAAGGTTCCTTATGAACATAAGAAAAGTCTGTCCTGCCGTGAGAGTGCCCAAACAGTGGCACAGATTTTCCAGTGTGTTGGTAGGGTCTCCATCCTTGGAGGTATTCAAAACCCAGGAGGACAAGGTCCCCAGCAATCTGCTCTAGCTGGCTGTGCTTGAGCAAGAGGCTGGACTAGACAGCCTCAACTACTCTGTGACTTTGACATTCTGTGGAAGAAAACACTGCTCAAGCCACAAACATTTTTTAGAAATGCCCCCATGAACCTATTGGCTTTATCAGTCCTTCTCAGTGCTTATGGGATGGGAGCAGGTGTGGAAGTCACTTTTCTTCCCTGATCATGGCAGCTTCCCCACAAGATAAGTAATTGAATCTCCATCCTGGAAGTTCTTATGCCTGTGATAAACTATCAGAGGAGATATTCCATTAATGCCAGCAGTGCCACTGATGTGGTTAGAGCCCAAACATACACAGAACATGTCCAGAAGATAAGATCTCTAAACAGCTTTTTCTTTGAGTGCTGTTGGTGTTTATGGTGGTAGAGGCTCTCCACCACTGGAATGCAGAAATTACCATCTCATTTTACTGCTCAGCAGCCATCAGATGAAGGCAGCACCACCACTCTGGGGAATCCAGCGTCACTGCAAGCTTCTGTAATTCTGGAAGCTTTGAGTTCCAGGCCAGCTATAAATCTCCAGTCAAACAATCACCATCAGGTGCTGAAGAAACAGGAGAAGGTTTCAAAGGCTCTCTGGTGCCAGGGCATCCTGCACACTGAAAGGAAAGGAGAATTTAAAGCTCTGGACTTCCTGCCATTATTTTAAAAAGCCATTCAACTGTCAAGCACAAGAGAAGTAAGGGATGGTAACTCTCACCTCCCGGGGGAAAGAATACTTCAGTGCTTCATTACATCTCCAGATATACCTTTAGCTGAGCTCCCACAAGAATACCTGCCATTCTTAATTTAGTCCTTCAAGCAATCAAAACTGAAAATGATGCAAAGGATTCTTTTTTTTTTAATAAAAAGGAGAGGAAAAAAATAGTCCATTCATCTCTAAAATCTGACTTTTTCTTTCTGGTTATTAAGCAAAGAGTAATATAAAGTGCTGAATTTGTATGTTGCATATTTTGGGGGTTCATTATAAATGAACCTCCACGAGAGCAGTGGATGATTTCATGATCACTGAATGCCTGAGCAGTGGCTAGAAGCAGTTACCACATCCTACCTGTTGTAGGAAATTACACCTTAAGTTTTAGCTTCCATGTTTTTCAGATTCTGTGCTGCC
>VZSR01001831.1:950426-969449 GCA_013398615.1 Brachypodius melanocephalos | reverse complement strand
GGAATAAAAAAGGATATTTTGGCTGTGCATTTGTTCATTAGATCCAGATGTACATTATTAACTGTCCATAGCTGCCTTTACTAATAAATCATGCCTGAAGGATTTTGTTTTGCAAGATGGAGAGAGAAAAGTGCTCTTGCTTGTTATGTTGTTGTTGTTGTTGTTTTTTATCACAGTTGATTTATTGATTTTGTTTTGTTTTGTTTCCCATTTAGGACCTCCTGGCAACAATGGTACAATATTGTAGCAGTTTCAGAGGAGAAGTGTGAGTTGTACCAAGAGCCCCAGCTGAAACGTCGGCAGCATACAGAACAGAATGTGCAGCCCTCATACGAGGGAGAACTAAAAATAGACAAAAACCAATTCCATACATGGTTCAGCTGTTTTGTTAACACCTACCTAGTAACCGAGACAAAATGTACATATGTGTGCTCTTCAGTGCACGTGCAAAAGCAGCAGTGCTCCAGCCTGGCTGCAGCTGCATTGAGCAGAAAACCCAAATGTCACCAGCTGCTCACTCTTACCTCTCTGCATCTCTTACTCAAGATGAGCCCTTCCACAATTTTGTGTATTTCCTAGCTTTTCTACAAAGGGAACTCATCTATCCTGCTGTCCCACATAAATCCCTAACACCCTTAGCTATGTTGTCCGTGGAAATACACGCTCATTTCTCATTTCTAAAAGCGTTAAGGATGTGAGGAGCACTTATCTCCTGCAAAGTGCTCAAGTGACGGTTTCAGGGAATTTGCAGTCCTTGTGATAGTAAGATAGAATGCTCTGTGACATCCTGCAGAGCTGGACTTTATGGCGTTCTGTTGCAACCTATCTCGACTTTTCAATGATAAACGTTCTCAGAGGATGGAGTGGGTTTCCAACAGAGGAACACACACACAAAGCCCCCTTATGTTTACAGCATTTTTTATATGTGTAGTAACATTCCACAAACATCACGTGGTTATACAGTGTATTTCTTACCCAAGTTTATTAAATAAAACCTGACATTTGAGATGCTTAGATGGTATTATTCCTATTTTGAAACAGACAACAGTGATTTTTCCTAATATACACAATTTTTATGACAACCACTTGTGCTCTAACTGAATTATTTTCCAGAGCTAAAGTCATAATTTTATTGAAACCTTCTCCTCCCCTGAAAACATACTTTTTCTGAACATTTTGTGATGCTTTGGAGATATTTATTTTCCTTCTCTTTGACTGCCCTTTCAGACAGACTGACAGTTTTTCATTCTCTTGCCTCTGTTATACTGGCACCAGCAATTAATGGGCCACTTAATGAATTCTATACATGTGGAAGGCAATTACTATGACATCTGTTTTACGACATTAACATGTTCTGCCCCACATTTCTCAGCTCCCAAGATTCTTCTTTGATGCATGCTGTTTAAAGACCTTGGGAATGTGGAAGCAAAATCTGAGCAAAGGTGCTTTATTTACAATTTTCCTTTGCTGAAGGCCTTTATACTTGGACACGAGTAATTCTATATAATTAAATTTATTTTTACCAGCAGCATTTGGCTGCAGAGCTGCCATGACACAATGTGAAGCTCTGCTTCTGAAAATTGCCCTCATAGTCACTTGTAAAATCTAAGTAGCATCAGCAATGATGGAGATCTGTGTAGATTCTGGATGTCCTTGCTTGGATCAGCCATGCCAGGCTCACACTGGAAAAAGCCAAAACCTGCCATCACATCGAGTGTTTCATGTACAGAAGTGTTGAGGTTTTCCTGTTGGTGAGAAAGAGGAGTATTCAGTACCAGTGGCTCATGTTTCATCATTTTTAATGAGAAACATTCAAACTAAAGAGAAGCTAAGAGGATAGAGCCACTTTAGACATAATTTAGGAGCTTTGGTATGGCATAAATTATGGCACATTCAAGTAGTCCAAAGATGAAAGCTTTAGTCCAGAATAGCCAAAGGACCTGGCCTCACTCCTCTCCGTGCCTTTCCTGACAGGATGATGAACTTCCTAAGGAGAAACAACTCTCCTGAAGGCAGCCTTACAAAAGCCAAATCTTCCCAGAGAGTCCTCTCAAGGCTTCTGAACTGCCACTTTTTCAAAGCCCATCACACTTGGGATTAATGGTGAGTGAAATCTTTGCACACAAGCAGCTGTGAAAGAAAGGGAGCGAAGCTGGTCAAACTGCAAGCACAGCTTGCAGATAGTGAGTGGCATGAATGCAGCCTGCATTTTTATTAAAAAAGGAAAAAAAAGGAAAAACTTCACAAAACTTAAAAAACATTATTGTAATCCAGATCTATGGGAAATTAAACGTACTGCAAAAAGGAATAGTATCTGCTTTCTATAAGTTGGCTAAGGATGGAGGTAACAATAACACAGAGATATTTTCTGATGGAAAATTCTTCAGTTTTCTCTTTTCCTAAACACATTGATTAAAACAGTAAAAAGAAATAAAAGTGTGTTGACTCATTGAGATAATTTGAAAGCAACTATTTTTTCTGAGAATTATAACATACTCCTAGTATGATTTTATAGTCCTGTATTTTAGGACTGTTTGACTCCCTTTTCCATAAATTACAGGTGCTGAGTACTCCTGCAGCTTGTGTCAAATGCTCAGACAGGTATAGCCATTAACAGTTTCCCAGGTTGTTCAGGGAGTGTGGTTGATATGTCAAACAGGAGTTTTTGGTTTTCATGCTGTAGAAAAAAAACATGTAGGCAGGGCAAAGAAAAGTGAGACTTGTTAGATATCATGTTTGACCCCCAACCTTTTTTTTTCAGGGCTTTTGACATGTCACTGTTTATCACCCTACTTTATGCAGCAAGGAAGCATATTTACAGCCTCCTAACCCTCTGCATCGTGTCTCTAAGTACAACACATAAATTTATGCGCATACCAGGAATCCCTATGCATCTAGTGAAATCCACATGGAAATTTCCGTGCCCATATTCCATCACATTTTTACATGAGCACAAGGCCTTTAGAGCAGATCCTGCTCATAATTTGGGGCCCTCCTTTTTCTGTGATCCAGCCATCAGATGGATTTTTCATTAACAGGGCCCTAAGACTTTACACTTGACTTTGGAAAAAGGGCAGGAATGGGTGCCAATTTACAAACTGTGCAGTCACTGCAATGCAGTTTGTGCTACACACATTCAAATACATCATTCTGGGAGAAATCAGCACCCAGATCCAAGGCTGGGCCTCTGTGGGCAGCAGGCTTCAGTGTGCATGTGGCAGCACCAGTCCTGGGCATGTTGCTGTGGATAATTGATGACTCAGGGCCGAGCTGTTAGCGTGCTGGAAGTGGAAATGCTGGGGCATTTCTCCACCCAAATAAGTAGTGGGTTATGATGCACTCATGCCTTGGCAAAGTGCCTTAGTTTTAGTCATTTAGCACAAAAAAAACCCTTTCTTTTTTTCTAAGGTTTCATTCAGCTGCCTTCTAGCTCCCTTTATGTTAACAGATTCCTACCCATCAATGCCCAGCCTTAGTAGGAAGATGCATTTCCATGTCAGAATTTAATTCCAAATAGATCTTCATTTGCTGTAACTCAAAGATAACAGGAAAATTGGGAATACTGCCAAGTGACTATCACTAATGCCTTGAAATGTCATTACACCTTCCATGACAGGATCTTTGGACCTCATAAGAAATGTCAATAATGTTTATGATCAAATGCATCACATGCTCATGAAACACTGATGGTCATCTTTAACATTATGTAGGGACTGATATACCAGGGTGGAAGCCCTGTCCTCTATAATTTCAGAGTAACAGACAAATTTTCTTACAGAAGAAACTCAAAATATGGAGAAATAAGAAACAGACAGGAAATCCTTTGCCACAGCCAAGATAATTCCTACCTTGCATTTCTTTCCTTAATGCTAAACTGGTTTTTATAAATGAATTTTAACTTAATAGAGTTTAAAATCTTTCTCTAGAGTTGATGTCTTAGAGGCTGGTCTGTGCAGGTAATATCCTGAATATCCTGGGAGCTGGTAGAGAACCAGCCAGTGCTAATTGTGGAGATGGTTTATTTCATGTACACTCCAGAACTCGCAGTCAGCAGGGCCAAAACCATTGACTTGTTTAATTCAACCTTTATTATCTGTTTATCATTAAAAACATTTACAAGATGCGCATCCTTGCAGCATCTGGACACACTTTGCAATTCCATGGGCTGGAACTGCATCCTCTGGCACTGTTAATTTCGCTAAGAATTTGTTATATTCCTGCATTGTTTCTATTGTCTTGTACACGATCTGAAACCACTGGAAAGACAGATTTTGTCACAGGGGTCTTAAAGTATGGACAAGCAAATTTTTCCAAGTGGTAAAATAAGGCTTTGTGGAGTTAAGCCCTAGCTTCTTTTTTTTTTTTTTTTCTTTCTGACTTTTAGCATTAATAAAAACACAATTCAAACTAATTAATTTACTCTGTGAAGACCAAGGCAAATAATAGACTCAGCCTTTGCATAAACCTGAGAATGGAACATTTTATTTTTTTTTAATACTTGCACAGCACTGATTCCCCAAAAGTAAACCATATGTCAGGTATCAGGGGTATCTGTCTGTAATGTATATTCTTTTAGAGTAGACAAATCTTGTTATATGCAACTAATGGATATCTCACTTCACCTCCAGGAATTGCAGTTTATGTTTCTGTTTAACTTCTGAGTTACACATATTCTGAGAACTACGAAATTATATTGCCTTCAGCCATGGTGGTGGGGAGCTCTGAAATCAAGTGTCCACTGTTCTAGCTCACTAGGATCTAATTTCATTGTTTGATTGAGAAATTACATCAGGACTTGTAGTACTTCCCAGTGAATACAAGGGATGCTCGATATGAAGCATTTCAGTGTTGGTATGGCTGATGCAGGCTGGGAGGACAAAGCCAAAATGCTGTTCTGTGGTATAAAAATAAGTAAAAGAGAAGTGGCCAACTGTCAGATTTAAGATTTCAAGCCTGAAGTCAGGCAGCAGAGGTGAGGTAAAGCCTTTCTGAACATATTTTAAAACTTCTGTTGAACTGAACAGTTTTATTAGATTTCATTGTTTCATGGTGTGTGATGTCACCAGAAATTTTGGATGTGAGTATAAACTGATTCCTTTAAATTATGAGAACAACTTTTTCCTTATGCATTACCTTTTTTTGACTGGATATCATCCTGGACTACACACATTTGGACATTTTCACATCCCAGTAAGGCATTTGTACATTACAATTTTAGAACCTCACATACAGCAGAATTTCTCTGCTAAGGTTCACTTGCTGTCCTTAGAAAGCACTTAAATGTATTCCCTTTAAATGTATTGGTATTTCTCACAATTCTCTTTAAGCCAAAACAAACAGTATCTTTAGATTAAAAAGCAAAACAAAATTCAAACCTGCTGTGGTTTTTCTTAACTCACAGAAATCTAAAATAAGGATAGTGGAATTAAACCAATCCATAGGATCTGCTTTTGTCCTGTGAAATTTCCAGCTAGTATCATGAATTGCAAATGGAAAGATGATATTCGAGGCTGAACGGTCCCAAAAGAGACAACTTGCAATAAAGTGGAAAAGACAGGAATTATCTGAAAGAATTCTGCATCCAGATTTCCAGGAGTCTGTTCACAATGAACAAAAATCTTGAAAGCAAGTGAGTTGGACCAGCCAGAGTCTCTGTGGATATCCAGCAGGGCTGGTGTGTCCACAGTAGGTTAATGGTGCCTGTGTTGTGGAAGTAATATAGCAATTAAAACAAAATAGAGGTTTGGGGCTGCTTCTCCCGTTAGGTGCAGAAGAAGCTCCCATTTATCTCCTGAGAAAAACAAAGTCCTTAACATCTGTAGAAATACGTGGAGAGACATGGATTATCTCACCTGTTGTACTGCTTGTTAGCTACAGGGCTTGGGGTTTGGACTTGTTTTAAAAATAGTAACAAATAGCTGGTTTTTCCTTATTTTGTTGTCACTTGAATCACAGGAAATGATTTGTAAAGAAGGTGAGAAGCTTGTCCCTTTTAATACAGTTCTTTTCTAATGTCAGACACATGAGGCTGAACCTCTTCAAACTCTGATTAGGGGAGGAAAAAAGGATGTGCATCAGTCCTATAAAACTGATATCTACAGCAGAAAACCCCATGTGTGCTCAGGATAAATCTTGTCAGCAATATGTACCTGAGAATAACAGGAAGAAAAGTGAAATGGATGTGAAAAGTCCAAGAGCTTTATATCACACGACATCAACAGACACACAGGTACTCACACACACACATTTACAGCCACATGAGACTTTCAAAGTTGCAGTTAAACAAGCATTATTTTGCATAACTTAAGCAAAATTTCTGGATTCATTCTGCTTTCCAGAAATCCAGCTGATTCTGGTATTTTGTTAGTGGGTAGTGACTGCAAGCAGGGGATTTGAATAAATATTTATTTATGTACAACTGTGTCATCTGCTGGACGCTTCGTTATTTTTCTGGCAAAAGGGCTGAATAAATGGAAAGAGTAAAATGCATGAATGAATGTATGATTTGTCACTGTTTTGCTTTCCTTAAAGTGAAAAAACAGGGCAGTGACACAGAAATCCTCACCCACATCATGTCAGTGTCCCACAGTGGTCTTAGTGTTGCCAGTATGTCCCCAGTGTTAACATTTTCCTGAAAAATTGATTAAGCTGAAATAGCTCAGTTTATACATACATATTATATTTTTTTTCCTGGTAATTGAAATCTTTTCTTATAAAATGTACACTAAGAACTGGAGAAAATATGTTATTTATTAAAGCCATGTTTTGCTTATAGCATTTTGCAAGAGTTCAGATTACACAGTGCACTCTTCTTTAGTCCTTTTTAAGGAGGTGTAATTTGGGGAAGCAACATAGGCTCCATGTGAAGCCTGGGTTGCTATGGCAAATCCACGTTTTTCTTCAATGGTATTGTAAATAATAACATGGAATTGAGTGAAAATAACCAGAGTGAAGGTTAAATACCTCTCAAATACCCTTAACTTGGGGCAAGATGCTTTGCTCCTGTCAAGCCTCACAATTCCAGAGACCTCTTCCTGTACAGGTTCCATGTGCACTTTTAATCACTTTTTCATGCTGTTGGTTGTTCTGAACTTCTTGGCTCATGGACAGTTTCTGCATAAATGACACAGGAAGAGTCTCTGGCCTTGTGGAAGATGAGTTTTAAGAACAGGTGTGTTCCAGACACCATCCCAAACAGCTGAATACTTTCAGGTAGTACCTAATATTTGAGGATGTAGTCAGCTCTCCCTGGCACGGGATAGAGATGATGCAGGGTAGAAAGCCCTCCAAAAGCCATCAGCTCCAGTAAAACCTGAGCTGCTATCAACACAGCTAGCCTGACTCATCCCTTCGTGGATTTATCAGTCTGGACAAGCACATGGCTGTTGGTCCTGCCCCCAGTCTGATGAGCACTGGAGGGGTCTTGTCTCCCAAACTGAGAGGAGACTTGTGGTGTTTAAAAAACAATTAGCAATAATAAAAGACACATCCCAGGGCATTCACTTATTTGCTCTTCCTGTGCCAGAGGTCAGCTTGTTTCAACAAGCACATTTTCTTTGTTTCTTTGTCAATATTTGGCCCGTATCAGATAGAGCAATGACGGTTTGCAGATAGTGTTGTATCCAAAGAATAACGAAAAGATGTGTATTGTTGCAGAGGAAACATAAATATACTCTGAAGAAAGAACAGATCACCCTAATCACTATTGCCCTGCCTGCAAGATAACGGGGAAGAGGGCAAAAAGTTGACAGTGAAAAAATTTGGCTCCAGATCTCCAGTGCATTCACCCCTGTGGGATTTTGTGCTCTTTATGAATTGCTGCTTTTTTATTTAACAGTTGAAATGTAGAAAGGGGGGATTTTTTTTTCCTAAAACATAAAGATATCAAGTTACCAACAGATTATAGAAATAAAACTGGCAAATCAAACATAAGCAAAGCGATTCTAAATTAGCAGAAAAATGAATTAGCTTATCTAATTTCCAAAGCTGAGATCACCTCATGCACTTCTGTGCAGAAGATTGAGACTGAAGGGTTCTTTTCAGGAGGCAATGCCAGGAAGCACTCGGTTACACTCTCTGCTCTGCCTGCTTTTCTCTCTGTCTCACTTTTTCTCTTTCTTTTGGTTTCCTATTCCCAACAGGGACCCGGAGCTTCAGGGGCTTTTTCATCCTGCAGAGGAAAGCCAGGAGGGATGAGCTGGGGCAAAGCTCGACCTCCCACCTCCTCCCATCCGGCCCCAAGTGAGCTGCCCTGAGATCCTGCTCCTTCACAGAGCTTTCCCAGGATAAATAAACATCAGCAACAGAGCGCAGAGATGGTGGCAGCTCAGAATTTCTGCCTTCTGGGAATGATGCTGTTTTTAGACATGTGTTTAAGGTATGCTGGAATTAAACATCATATTAAAAGTCCATACATCGTCAATAATGTTTTGAAAGTTGCATTTCTAGAGGAATGGATTGTTAAAACAAAATTAAACTGTCATTTTATTGTCTTCATACAGTTTTCATTTTCCCTCATTTTTTACTCTGCTATGCTTAGTCAGTATCATCAATGGGAATAAAAGTAAAAATATATGTTTTTCCAAATAAATGCAATTATTTCAATGGTTTAAATTCATTCAAATAATTTCAGATCTCATGTGGCATGTGATTTAGAGCACCACAACTTACAGCTTCTCTATCTTTTTAAAAATCAAATTACAGTTACAGTACTGCTTAATGCAAACTGAAATATGAGTTATTTTCAGCTCGTGTTGCAATAGTTTAAATATGAAAGAAATAAACAAAATAAGAAAACCAAATTATAATAGTGTAGTCAGTCTTGACAGTACAGATTGCCCTTCAGTCTGTTTTTTCTCCTGAGTTTTTTCCAGAAACTTCTGTAGTCCTTCTGGTGTTTGATTTTTTTTGCTGTCATTCCCAACTGCCAAACAACACAATTTTAATTATACTGGGGGTGTTTTCCCAACAAAGATTACAGATTACTACTTCCCTGATCCCTCCTGCCCCATGCTTGTGATGACACTGATTTACTTAGGGAAAGGAGGAAAATTGTGTTTGAGGAAACCTATCTCTTATCTGAGCATCACCTCAACAAATAAGAATAAAATGTTGGGTCTTTTCCAGCTCTACTGTCCTTGGAGCAACCCTCACTACGAAAGCTCACTCCACTATTATTGCTGCAAAAAAAAAAAGAAAAAAAAAATCTTTTCTTAATATTGCCAAGACTTTTTCTCCAATCTTACTGATTTTCAGCCAAATACCTTTCCTTTACCAACAATGGTGTTTAAATCTCTGCAGATCTGACCACCTGCACAAGCCACTAGCTGTTGAAGTTGGGAAAAAGAACAACAAGTATACTACATGTCCCAGGATTTTATTCCAAAAACTTTGCACATGTGCCTAATTTAAAGTGCATGTGTATTCTCAGTGGAATCAGTGGGAATACACATATGACTAAAGGTAAGCAGATGTGTGGCTGGTGGGATCCCAGTCTGAAATTAAGACAAGCTTCAAGAAGTGAAAGCTGCAGCAGAAGGGGAAATCAAAGACGACAGGAGCAATAAACAGCAATAATGTCATGTAGTCAACTTCAGACACGTGTGTATCATGACCATCATTACACTGTATTTCAAATTTTAAAAATAAAAATTACAATGTATTCCAAATCAAAAATCATTTTCTCTTAGAGGGGGATAGAGACACGGGGCTAAGTCATAAGGATGGAGACAAACGAGGAGAAAGCAGGTTTTTAGAAAAGCTGTTGAAAAATAACCCTTCAAATATCATTCTCGCTACAAAATATAGAAACAACTCAAAATTTTAGCAGCTGCACGGCAAAGGTGTTATTAAGATAAAGAGCAATTGTGTGAGAGATGACCTAACAATCAAGAAGAGGTGAATTTGAATTTGTGTTTTGAAACAGGACAAGCAGTAAGATGCTCTGGTGCTGCAAGTGATGAGCCAATGTGCAGATTGAGTGGAGAGGTGCCCTTAACCACTGTGGTGAGGAAGGAAGGTCACCTGTGGCATCTGCATCTGAATGAGCATTACAGAAGGCAGAGACCATAAGGGCACAGGTGAGCATCTCAGCTCTCTCAGCACAGAAGAATCCCACTCAAGAGTACTTAGAAAAAATACAGCAGTGTAAGATTGAGGATGAATATATCAATAAATCTCCAAAATCTTTTATTTTGATTGATTGTAAAATTCTTCCTTGCCACTCATCTACTTTTCAGTTTCAATCAACATATAATATAATATCTGAAGGGATGATTTTAAAAAAAATAAATAAAACAAGAACTGAAAATGTTGTTACAATATACCCTGATTCACAGCATCATTTTGAAGGATGATACTGGTCTGACTGTTTTGTATAAACATTCCTGGTTCCATGCTGGTGTTTCAGAGCTGATGTTGTACCTCCTGTTGATTCTTTTACAGCAAGAACTCCCACTCTCAAATGTCCAGTCTCTGGAGTCATTCCTTTTTTACTCAACGTCCAAACACTTAGCAGGAGGTAAACACTCAGATGTCAATATTCATTCTAATAATATTCTAATGATACGAATTGTGTGTTTGACACTGAGCACCTGTTTAAAGTTATTTTTCTGATTGAGCACCTATGCTCTCAGGATTAAGATAGTGAGAATGACAGATGACCTCTAAAGGCCATGGGGTTACTGGTCTGTGGGTGGTATCTGCGGGTGGTCTGGAAGGGGAAGAGATAGGAGCTCAGTAAGATTTTCAAAGGAAAAACGCTTAAAAGAGAATTTCTCAGCTCAAATTTATGATGCACGTTACCTGCGTCTTGGAAGAGTTATGCTGACAGAGTCAGGGTGATTTCTCATGTCTGGCACTCAGTGGGAGCTCTCAGTAGAGCTTAGAATGGGGCTTTTGCTTAGATATTCATTTTGACATTCACTCCAGCACAGAGATGGAGCTGAGTCACAGCTTTTGGAGTCATAGCCACATCAGAAAATCCCTACAGCTTGAGGGCACTTGGACTGATAGTTTTGGCTCAAATCATGGCTGATCTTCTTGTAAACAACTTGGCGTCCTTCCTATTTGTACATACTCGGTGAATGATGTGAACTAGGAAAGAAAATAAGTAGGCTAAAATAATCCTTTCCCCCCTGTCGTGCATATGAATGAATCTGAGTCCGCCAGAAAGGCAGATATCTGCCAGTACCAGCAGGGAGGTTATTATCTTTGCATATGTTGTTTCCTAAGAAAATCCCTGCTAAGGATTGTGGCTATATGCAGAATTGTGTTGGGATGCATTTGCCCTCTACCCACTG
The DNA here is from genome assembly GCA_013398615.1 of Brachypodius melanocephalos. Lineage (NCBI taxonomy): Eukaryota > Metazoa > Chordata > Aves > Passeriformes > Pycnonotidae > Brachypodius > Brachypodius melanocephalos. The sequence goes on along the minus strand of VZSR01001831.1, from coordinate 958,149 downwards.
GCATCCATCGGACTTTTTAATTTCCTGGGTCTCTAAACCCTTCCTGAGGGAATGGCGTGACACCCCAGAGGAGATTACCTTGAACTGCATTCCATTTCATCAGTACAGGACAATATTCATCCCAAAACAATGCTGCCAAGCTGCTCCCAGATCAGTGCACCCATGAGCAGGATTCACATGATGAGGTTGCTGCTGACAGTAGAGTTGACTAAAGCTGGAGCACCCGGGACTGTGCTTTCCACCTGCCTGTTTTATGTCCCTCTGTCACCCCTGTCTTGCCTTTGTACAGACCTCTGTCTGAAAAAAAAGGGCAAGAAAAACAAAAAAGAGTCATGATCTGTGTGTTTTCTGAACGGCCTTATGTCTTAAATTTATCAGAGGACAGCAAATGGCCAACAGGTGAGAGGGAGGGAGGGAGGGAGTTGGCATCATCTTCTCGTGTCTGTGCCTGTTTGGTCACATCTGTTTCCAAACTCCTGCAGAAACCACAAGCAACTGCTGAAGGCAAGAGAAGGGGCAGCATGAAATTAGGGCACATGAAATCAAGATCAGTCCTTAATATGGGACAGAGCAGAAGAATACACCAAAACAAAAGAAACAGCTTGAAAAAAGGATTTTTAAAAAAGTCAATAATGGCAAGGTTTGCTTTCTTTTAAGAAAAAGCAGGATCCCAAAATAAAAACCACACCATTGGTGGTCACTATTGCTGTGCTTAAGCTGTCATCTGTTGAATCTGGCAGTCTGCACGTCATTCAACAGATAAATGCCTTTACCAGAACCCTCCGGACAAGGAGAATGTACAGCACACACATTCAAACCAGACTGCTAGGGCTGGGGGAAACTCTGTTGGTGGCCACAGACACCGAAGAATCAGGTATAGGAAACTCTGAGTGAAGCAGATGAATGCTCAGAGGGAAAAATAATGAGAAGCAAACCTTTTTTCCCCCCTCTTATCCCACATTTCGGTAATCCAGACTAATTGCACGGTAATGCAGCCACTCATAAATCTAAGGATACACACGGATTACGTCTGTGTGGCTAAACTGGAAGTGGTCTTTCCTTTCAGGTAGCCACAGAGCCATACAATCTGCTTTGGAAAGGCAGGACATATTTTATCTTCTCTCATCCCAGTTGCTCTAAGGAACCACACACTGCCTACTCTGCAACCTATTAAACATGCCACAGCAAAGTGTTTTCCACTCCGTGCCATGTGGGAGACTCAGCAAAGCAAAAAAAGTGGGATCTTTTTGCAGATTATTACATGGGCTCAGAAATCCCGAGCCTGTGCAAACATTAAAGAATACTCATAATATTTGAACTGGAAAACACACTCATTTGCTGTAAGGCCTGTGGATTTCTTAAAAAAATAGAGGATCTTCTTTTCCAGTCATCCCCTCAAATGTGAAGTGGGATAATGAAGAGTCCTAAACTATTTTACTGCAGCATGTTTTCATAGGTTATTTACAGCCACTTCAGTTTATTCATTTATGTACACTTTGTCTCAGTTTTCAAACAAAACCAAAGCTTTCTTGGTGGGGGTAGCTACATCCAAGTTTTGTCTTCTGCTCCATTGTTCTTCAACATACTCCATGAAAACAGGCATAGTGCTGGAATCTCCTCCATTCACACCAGCACTAGCATGATGCTTCGGGGGCAGCAATTACGCCTGGGGCTTTTAAAGGGATTTCTGGGGCACTGCAGCCCCTGGCACTCCAGAAGGAATGCTAAGTTTTGGAAAAAACCCACCATGTGTGCTATTTTTTGTGTGATGCAATACAGATTGAAGTCTGCTGGGCATCTGCTGCTGTCACTGTGCCAATGCTCTTTGAGTGTGTGATCCAGATTTATTACTTTGGTCTCTGTCCTTTTCTTCCCCTCTCACCAGCCTACAACTGGGATTAGCATTTTTCATGTTATCTGTTGAGTACCCACGTAAGGGGAAAAGAGAGCAAACCTTTTTATAGCAAAAGGCAGAGGATCCTCTGCAGACTACTCACTTTTCACAAGGTGTTTTCCACCATATAATGTGGAAGCACAGTTATTAAAGTGTTACCTCTACAGAATTTTCCAGTTCCTTTTGTTTATTCCTAATCTACATCATCCGGGCCTCCTGTGCTTTTGGGTGAGCAGTTGGTTTGTAGTCCAACACATGAATTATCTTCACATGCCAAAGAAAGCTTAGGAACTGCCCAGTATATTTCAAAACCTTGAAAAAGTAGGAGGTTGTATCTGGCAGCAGCAATAAGCATTAAACATTCTCAAAGAAAGCTTTGTTATTAAAGAGAGGTAACCCGTTTGGATCAAGAAAGACCAACATAAATCTTCATTCAGGGCTTTAAGCATACCAAGAACTATTCTGAAATTAAATCAGCTTTTTTTGTTCTTCTTTTTCTTTCTCCCCTAAATGTTTTGTTTGGAGGAGTTTTTTTTCTGTATTTCCTAGGTCTCTGCACTGCTAAATTTTAACCTCTTAGGAAATAAAAGTCCTCTCTGATTGCCATTTTGGTTGTATGTATTGAGTAAAGCATAATAATAATAAAAAACCCCATTTTAATTGTGCATGATGTTGTTCCTGAAAGCACTGCACACTTCAAGGGTTCTTTTAGACTGACTTTCCTGAAACAACCAACCTCTACACCCCTGCAGCAAAGGTAGCAGGACAATTTCTATTCTCATGGAATATCCAGAGTGGGAAGCGAGCCATAGAGTCCAACTCCTGGGCCATTCCCAGGGGTCACACCCTGTGCCTGAGAGCGTTGTACAAACACTTCTTGAACTTTGTCAGGCTGGTGCTGTGCCCTAGAGAGCCTGTTCCAGTGCCCAACCAGCCTGTAGGTCAAAATCTTTCCCTGATATCCAACCTCCCCTGACTCAGCTTCCTGCCATTTCCTTGGGTCCTGTCACTACACTAATCTGCAGAACTCGAGGCCATCAGCATCTTTCAGTCTGACTGCGAGCAGAACCAAGCCCTCAGACACCCTCCCTCTGCCAAATGGCACAGACAGGGCTACAAACCACGGCAGTGGGTCAGACCAGGCCTGACTGCACCTTCTTTGACACATGAAATGACGCCGTGCCATCAGTCCCCCTGAAGTTTCTCCACTTCTGTTTCTCTCCATTCCTTTCTCTCCCTGCTGTACTGGAGGTTTGGATGCTGTGCTGGAAAGCTGAGCCCTGCAGGCCATAGACAGTGAGTGAATAAGAAATTCTCCTGGCCAGAGCTGACCCTGAAGATATTCTGGGTAGCAATTTGCCGTTTCGTTAGCTGTGTGAAGAGGAATGATGCGGTAGGGGAGAGAAGCATGAGTTTGGAGATGGTGCCTCACATCTGCCCAAGAATCCAAAATCTATGGAATATTTTGAACCTCTGTGGTTGCAAGGCTCTGGAATGTGGTTAAAATAATATGCAAATTGAAAAATAAAAATCCTGCTGAAACATTTGACTGAATGTACCTTCACTGAGCTGAGGCCAGCTGGGAATTTGCTTAAGGCCCAGAATGAAGTGAGGTTTCTGATGCAGATAGCCCACAGTGGAGCAACAATGTTCCATGGATTTTATGAGTTTCAATAACTCTGCTTTAATCAGTAAATTAGAAGTAACCGAGAAAGCCCCCTAAGGCCCGATTTGTGACTCTATTAAACCAGCACAGCACCAGAGTAATATCATGGTTTTCAACAGAGTTACACTGGCATAAATCTGATGTCAGGGATGGGTGAATCAAGCCCCAAGACAACCGTGAATTATTTTCTTCCTGTCTGACGCGTTAATACTCAAGTGAAAAAGACATGGTGGAGCTGAGAATGAATCCCAAATGCTCTCAACCTGAAAGTCTTGATAGAGAGAGAGACGTGATTTTAGTGCTGGTTTAATCACTCAAATACACAGAATATGTCTTAACAAAACCACCAGCTAAACAACCAGGCTGCCACAGTTCTCAGTAAATTAACAACCTGCATTTACACACTGACATTAGTAAAACTTTGCAGGGTATTACAATGGACAAATCCAAATATTAGTTTAAGATTTACTGATGACTACTATTTCATGTTTTCTGAACACAAAGTTAAAATATTTACCCTATGGCATTAGGAATAATCTTGTAAACTGTAATGGAAGCAAAAAATTAGCGGTGCTTTTTCTGTGCAATTTATCTGCAAGAAAATACATAATTGCATTAAATTGAAGGGCATTATGCTAATTAAAAACAGCAAGAAAGAATGCACTTTACAGTGCAGTAAGATTTTAACTTAGGAGACCCCTTTCAGTTTTGCCCCACTTGTAAAATCCCAGTATTGTAATGTTTAGTAAACATTTGCAAAATTACACAAAATCACTTAAAAATGGAAATCTGCTAAATAAGCAAACAGAAAGCATCTGTAAGTAATCTAACATCTGAACATAAAAATATTAATCAGGAGACAAATGTTGCCAAACATACACATAATTATTTTAGTTCATTAGACCCGAGTCTGATGAATCTCAGTGAAACTCACAAATACATTTGAGAATCAATCCATTCTTGCACCACTTTTACATTAACAGAATCCTATTAATTGGAGGTCAGTGGAGACCTTCTGGTGGTGTATGAAAAAGGGGAAATTGGGCACTTGGATTACAGTTTTCCAGGCGAGACATAACCACTTACGATTTCAGTTTCTTAAGTAGAATGAATACAGAAAAACCCACCAAAGTGCAATTTTTACCGCCAGGAATTGTACAACTCAAGCATGCAAAATGAAGCAATATAGCATTCTAGTGCCAAAGTAAGTTTGCTTAAAAATTCTGAAAAACTGCAGTTTGCCAGCTCGATGTCTGCTGCATACAACCAGGCAGTAACGAGGGATAAACATAGGAAGGTAAATGGCCAGCTTCCTGTACAAATACTTGACTTCATCTTAAATATTAAGCTGAAATCCCCCTACAGCCTTAATTCAAAACTGAATCTATCACTTTTATTCCCTATGCTTACGTGGGGTTTTAGCATTTGTGCAACAGCTGGCATGACAAAAGTCAGCACTGATCCTCTGTGAGCATCAACATGCCTTGGGCAGGTACAAAGTGGTGGGGCTTACAGGATTTCTCTGCTCCATGCCACTGTCACAACAGCTCAAGTTCTTCTGCCTAGTTTAGGTCTGGGTGATTATTTTGAGTCACACACCTGTGCCAGTGCAAACTTTACGGATTTGTCCTAGGGTTGTCGAAGAGCCACCTGAGCTACCAAATTCCTTGTAGGTGACACACAATGTTGTGTTTCCTGTCACATTTACTGACCCACACAGGTGAGTACGTGACTGCTGAATGTTGGTGCCTTGCTACCAGCTCAGTTTCACATATTCATTAGCCAGATAAGCTGCAACCTTTTCAAAATTCTAAGGCAGTAGTCACTTAAAGAGAAAGAAGAAAGGTCCAGGCATCAGACTTGCTTTATATCTAGGTTCCTAACCACTCTCTTCAGAGCCAGGCAGTGAACTTCCAGGGAGAAATGAAGCAATGCAGGACAAGAAATGGAAGGAACAGAACTGTGATTTTATTGAACAGGTTACACAGCTTTGGATTTTGTTTTCTAATCATGCATTTATGTGTGAGAAATGGTCCAAAATAACTGGGAGGGCAGCATTTGCAGGAGAGAGAAAGGAGAGAAGACCAAAAGTTCTACATTTCCTAATGACAATAAGTAACTGATTCATGTGGAAATATACCTGGCAAAATTTCAAGTTATAATATTACAGCAGAAAAACAACACTGTTATATCAACAGAAAAGGTGTTTAAAAATGTTATCATCTGTTTCAGAAACCACTGAGGCTGCCTTGTTATGCCTGTCTAGCAGAGCTCTAGATCTTCAAAATAGTCTTGTTCAATTAAGATACTTTCACTAAAAACAAATTATTAAACTGTACATTGTTTATCTTACTTTGATCAGCATATACTGAGTTTTTAATTCTTGGAAGCAATGTTTACAACCTACTATACCACCTCCTGGAGTGCAATCCTGGTGTGTCTTGCAGAATAAGGCTTTTACTACAATTTTCGATGCCACAGGAAGAGATGTCTCAATCTAATTGTCACTGAGAAGATAATTTTCAAAATGTCCATGTCCATTTCTTTGTTAGTCATTGAGCCTGGTGGTTAAATTAATTAGTTCTCCAGTTAAAAGTTGAATACATAGCTGTAAAAGAAAGTTATCCTAGTCTTTTTTAGAGCATTCTTCATGCCCTTTGTTCAGATGATTTTTCAAAGAAAGCAGGGGAATGAAAGGTATTTGAATTTTCTTTTCCTTAGTCACCTACCAAATTCTACAGCTTTTCCTGACCTGTGTATCCAGAGCAACGCTGCTAGGTGTTGCAATACCCCATTCACCACCACTATTGCTTGAACACAGGAAGCTCATAGCTGGTGAGAGGAAACCACAGCTCACCTACTTTTTGTGTTTCAGTGTCCAAAAAGGAAAGAAATGTTCCTTTTACAGCCTTATGAGCCACTAAACACATAAGCTTTGATTAATGTCTGTGTGCTCAGTGGTTCATGTTTTTGGACTGGACTGAGAAGACCGACTGATCCTGTCAAGCCAGATACCTAAACCGGAAACAAAATATCCTTTAACAATTTCAATCCACAGGTTTCATTACAAAAAGATTTTTCAAGTTGTCCAGAAAACTCATGTTCTGTTCTCTGGAAACCATTTCCCATGCTTCAGAATTGTTTATAGTAAATAAATCATGTGCTGGATTAACAGAAAACCCAAGTCAGATTTTAGCTTGAGTCTTTAAGCTTGAGAGTTTACAAAGAGATTCAGCAAGCTTTTTTCTTTTTTTTTTTTTTTCTTCTTCATTGCTACCCAAGACCAACTGAAAGAAATAAAACCTCCAGCAAAGACATGATGGGTAAATTAATTTTGACACATGATGAATATTCCCCAAAAGATTACTTAATCAATTATTCTATAGAAACCCTCTGTTTCTCTTACTTCAGGTCTAATTCAGCAAGGGATTAAGATGTTAGTAGGATGTTTCTTAACATCCTAATTTCAATTAACCTTGAATATGATTTTCAGTATATCCATAGTATTACTTCAATAATATATTGACACAAACTCTTTTCTCACAGCACGGTATGATGCATTCATAGGATGCTGAAAGAAATATTTTTCTCAGTATCAACAGCTATTCCTCCCCAAGAGCTTTAATACCTTGTCCAATAACAATATGAAGACCACTCATGAAGAATAGTTTCATGAGTCCCCTGGGCCCAGGGTTTATTGAGCATAGTTTAGCCTGCCTGGCAGTAACTACTCATGAAAACAATATCTTTATGGCACATATAATTGTGATAACAGTTACACCACATTTCCAATTTAGAAGGATCAGTTGGTGTTGGAATCTGGCAGCTCCTCATATTCCTGAGTTTTTCAGTTGTTAAAATTGCAGGAGTTTGCCATAGATTCATCACAAGATCCATAAGAAAATACACTGGAAATAGTATATGTGCTAATGTATAATAATAAAAAAATCTAACTACATATTAACTTTATCTGGATCTATTTTGACTCTCAATTTTCTGCCATTGAAAAAATTTCATATGTTGTGGTATTGAAATTATTAACATCAGCCAGACTACCAAATCAGACTTCCATTCCACTCAATAAAATTGAAGCACCACTTCTTCAAATTCCAGAATAAAGTCTAATGCACATTACCATTTCTCATTCTATTTACTGAAAAAAA
>VZSR01001831.1:905821-950297 GCA_013398615.1 Brachypodius melanocephalos | reverse complement strand
TCCCACAATGCAATGTGCACATAGCACAAAACTTTAGGAAAGACAGAGCTCTCCTACCATTTTGTTTGTGTTCCCAAGAGTCAAACCAGGAAATTTGTCTCCCAGAACCCTGAATTAAATCTTGCTCTTGAGTGCATAACAAACTTTAATTGTGTCTGAAAGCTGTGCTACCTAACACAGAGTTGCCATCTTCAAAAGATTAGAGAGTACCTAAAATTTTAGCTCTGTGATATCACTCTGATGGCCAAAACTATGAATTTTAAATCCCTGACTTGTTACTATTGTTTCCAGGTGAGAAAATCTAAAATGTACCCCAGCTTTACTAATTAGGGCACAATAAGAGCAAGTTATGGCATGTGATTTTTTTCCCTGCTGTAGAAAGTTCAATCTTGCCCTGACATCCAGAGTAATACCAAAGGGGTCAGCACAAACCCTTTCCCCTTCTGAGGTGTTGGGTGTGTCTCTGCTTGTGTCTGGGCATTCATACAAATCATTTCCCCACACTTTGTGTACATTTAGACTGGAGAGTGTATTCATTGCAGCAGAGGGCAGTAGTATTCATTCACAAGCCAGACAGAACTGTGTACAGTACATATAAATACCAGTGCAATTGTCAGACAATTTAGGCAAAGGGAGTGTGTTGAAGGAAAAACAGTTCTTCTCTGGAAACTAATCCTATTTTTAATGCTTTGATCAGAGAGCAAAATGAACTCACATCACACTCTTTACAGATAAAGACAGGTAATCAGATTGTGTAATCCCAATATTAAAATCATCCTCCACATGTTAAAATTCGTAATCTCTTAGGAAATCAGTCCAAATTTATGAGTGAACAGAGACTGCAACCACTTGTGCTTCATGCAACAATATGTATAATTTAAAAATCTGCAATATTGAACTTGGGGCCATCCCTACCCCATTAAAAAGAAAACCCTCCTCCAAGCCAGTGGAAACTGGCAATCTTCACTGAGTAGCAACAGCTTACAGAAATATATCTCCATTTGTAATCATTTTAGTCTATGGATGATGACATTTGCAAACATCTGGATCTGATGAGGTCCACAGGAGATTCCAAAATGGTAGTGTCTAAATGTGATGATACAATAAATACAAGATGTTTTATTTTAGATTGAAATAGCGGAATGAAGACAAGGGCAGATTTAGATAAAGGATTCAAGCTTGGGACATCAGGTGGCAGCGTGCAGGCCTCCTAACTCTGGAGAACACCTCCAGCTACAGCCACCTCCCGAGATCTCAGAGCAGCCCTGCAGCCGCTCTCCAGCCAAAATTCTTAACAGCTCTGTGCTCACCAAACTATGCGCCTGTAATTTAAACCATTCGCTGCTCAACATAATTAAGAACCAATCTCTGAGTCCAGAACAATAGTCTGCTCAAGCACTAGCACATGGGAGCAAAATGAGACTTTATGTTTTGGCTCATGTTTGCTTTCATCATTTTTTTTCCCCCCTTTCCAAACCTCGGCTTCCCCTCTCCTCCCCGCAGCACACCTGTGGGCAGTTTTCAGATTACTGCAGCCTCCTCCAGGTTTTCTTCAACACTGAAACGGGGCTGCAAAGTCACCCCAAATGTATTGTCACGTAGGAGCGCTAAAGCAATAAATTTTGAGTGTCTGACTTAGCAATAGTTCCCTTGGAGATCCCGTGGAGACACCCTGAAAACCAACCTGGCACTTCCTTCTGGCCCCCTCCACCTTCCTTGTGGAACAGAGGGGAAATGGTGGGCTTTACACAAACTTTGCTGCTTCTCAAACCCCAGATGGCTCAAGAACTACTTTGTGCCTCAGCTTGACCAAGGGCAGCCTCAGGGACATCTGTGACAGCCAAGAACAGCTCGTACGGAGAAGCCCCAGGAGATTTCTGGTTTCCCACTGCATTCTCTGCTCCGCCACGCAAGGCCTGAGGAGGCCGAGAGAAATAAAATCGAGTTTATGACACAATTTTCCTCTGTCAGGAAAATTTTCCTCTGGACAGGGCGGGTACTGCTCTCTTTGTGGCCAGGAGGTTTCCAGTGACCGGAAGAAGGCTTGGGAGCAGGTGTTCCTGATCCCTGAGGAGTGTGACACCGCTGACCCTGGTGTGCACAAAGCCTTTTGTCATGGGCTACCCAAGGCCACTGGCAATGACAGGCAACTTCAGCACTGGCTAAAGGTTTAAACAAAGAAAGAGAGCAATGGAGGAAAACAATCAACACGGACAAAAGTGTAAGGCTTTGTGAGCCACAGCAGAGAGAAGAGACACCCTGTCATGGAAAACAATCAGAAACGAGCTGTTCTTCCTTACGAGTGCCGAGCTCTTTGAAAAGGACTTTCCTCACTTCGAGCTACTGACAAAGATGTAAACTCAGGGAATATTTTCTGTTTTGCATAACAAAGTCTTGCAAAGGAGGCCAGGGAAGGAACTCAAAATATGTTTTGAAGAGCTGAAATCAAAGCCATGTGGAGACTCATGAAAACATACAGCAGAGAAGGGTTAACAAAGATGAGATCTACACAAGGTTTGTGTCCTACTTTTTTCTGTATATTCCTTACCAGTGTCCATCCCTACAGGAAGGCCACCACTGGCCTGGAGACCAAAAAAATTGTATTTGCAGCTCAAATCCCTCTGCCCTCACCATGAGGCACTGCTCATTATCCCATATCTCTAACTCCAGCTGACTAAATCTGCATTATTTAAACTCAGAATAATAGATAGATCAAATTCCAGCAGGGCCTTTCTATCCCCTAATTAACCTTTGCTATTAAATTAGACACTCCTGAGATTGTCTCTGTAAGGCATACCCACTGAAGCTGAGCAATAACTGTGCCTGTTTACTTTGCTAATCAAAAATAAGGTATGTGCACAGTTTGTGTCATCTTTCCATGGAAACATGGAAGGAACTGGAAGCCAGGAAGAACTGGAGCCATCTACTTCCCAGTCCATAGCTCATTTCCATTAGGGAAGGAAAAATTTGTGGTTTTAGGAGCTTAGACACTATTGTCATTTCATTAAAATTGTTCCCAGGCTTCCCAGATCCTGCGTGGTGCATAATGGGGTGTGCATGCTGCTTGCTCGTGGCCCGGCGCTGCTGCACAAGGCTCCACATATGAAAAGGGGGAGAAAATCACCACTGTTAATGCCAGTCTCTATTGCTATTGGCACCAGAAGTACTCCTTTTTAAAATTAACCTTTGGCACCAGAACTGCTTCTCCTCGAAGTTGACATTTGTCTGCTGAAGGCATCTCACCACTTGTGTGCACAGTAAAGCACAGCATTTCAAAGTCCAGAGCCATCAGGGCAGTCTTTGTTTCAGACCTTGAATTCGATTGCCTGATGCTTCTGCACATTTGAGCCAGAGGAACTACTTCAAATAATTCTTAGGTTGGAGAGCACAAAGCTCTTTGTTCACAGGTTCCCTTCTGCCTGCACAATACAGGTTACATAAATTTATCATCTTCCTCGCTTTTTTCCTTCAGAATCTTAAACATCATGTGTTTGCCCCAAATTCCACACCATTATGCATGTTTTAGCACACACAGTCTGAATCACACCAGAGTTTGTCACATCAGAGTTTATCCTGCAACAATTTTTCTTTCTGCATTAACCGTGTGATAAACTATAGATGAAAGAGGGGTCTTCTTTCCAGTCCTCTTTTTTATGGATTGTAACTATTATCAGGAAAATGGTGAGCCCCTTCCTTCAGTTTGCCATGATAACTTCATTGGATTTGTTTAAACAAACTTGTGTCCCAGTCCTCTGATAGACTAACATGTTTGTTGTGGAATCACTGCAGCTGTTGGTAAATCATGTATTTAACAAGAGGACGGCTATCAAATGTTTTAGATTTGGCTCTGTGTCCCTGTCAGATTGAACAATGATCACCTAGCCATGCTAATGAAGGAGGGCAAACTTTGAAGTGGGGAAGAATTCTCTTGTGTGTGGGTTTGCAACAGGAGGGAAAAGAAGGATAGGTCCAATGCAATCTCGACATGCTGTTTTTTAGAAGGTGAAAGTCACCAATCTTACCCCTCCTTTTCCTCCCCAGACTCCAGAGGCTGTTTTTCCCTTGCTGCTCTTATCAGTTCCCAGGCTCCACCCTGCTGAGATGGAGGGACTCTCTTCTTAGAGAGAGAGCATTTTCAACATGAAAATCTCCTTGCAGCTCCCCATGACTCACAGGCTGTGCCTCCCTGGTGCTGAGGCCTGGGGTTTCCATGAAGGGTGACAAAAATACTCTTTTACAGAACACAGCTCCTTTTAGAGCCCTGCTTAATTTACTGGTGTGACATTTCCTGGGAGAAAGCAGCCATGCCTCTCTCTCCTATGATTTGCTAAACAGTATGAAGTATGTTAAAACCCCAGATCCCGAAAATACCTGAAAATCCCTTGCTGGGGCATTCTTGACCAATCATTCCATTGGAAGTGGCTCATGTTAACGAAGCAATTAGTGGAAACTTAAAGAAAACAAGAAATTTGGAAAAAGCAAACACTGAATAGCTGGCAGTCAAGTGAATGTTGGTTCTTTTCTACTCGTGGGTAATTTTAATTCCAATTTTGTGCACTTAGTCAAACACTAAATCTAGGTGCCCTGTCAATCTCCTTTTAAAAAATTCTGGCTAATTTACCATTTCTCACTGAACAATTTATAAATAATATATGCTGACCTGTTTTTGTAAAGCTGTTGAAAGCTAATGCCTGCCCCTCTTTTGGTATTTGGTGTGGAAACTGAGAGGAGGAAAGAGCGGTGAAATGAGTGCAGAAAGTAAAAATTCGCTAAGGTAACACCCTTCCTCTCAAGACAACAAAGTGGAAGGGGAGAGCCCATCTCACTATCTTGACTCTGGAGCTAGGAAATATTCAGATAGCCATAACCTTTAGCAGAAATTGTGCTCAGGCCTCTCCAGGGGTGAGGCGAGCTGGAATCACAGCCTCAGCCTCTCAGGAAATGCCAAGCCTGTACGTGCTTCTTGTGCAGAGATTTATTTCTCCGTGGGACTTGGCTGGATGGTGCTGGAGATGAGCCTGTTGGGTTGACTCCCACTGCCCTTTTAACCTGTACAGTGATACAGCACCTCCCTCCAAGGCAATTGGAGAAGAGATAATCTGTGCTTATCAGCTAAAACTGGTCACTTCTTCCTATGAACGTGAATGGGATGTCTTGCCCAACGCTGGTTTAAAACACACCCTCCCTGCCAGCACTGAAAGCTATGAAAAATGGACAATGCCTGAAAGCTGTGAAGATTTGATTTCTTATTTTATTGGTTGTGTCTGCTGTACAGCTGTGACCTAATGTAAAATTCTGCTGGGGGTGGAATGGGTCCCTGTGACTTCCCACAGGCAGGGTAGCATATTTTAAAAAAAAGACTCTCCCAGGCTTTTGCCAAAATAATTGGAAATCTCAGTTTATAAGAGTTTTAAAACCTGGTACCAACTGACAGCTACTGTTTGTAGGAGATTCATTTTGGTTATGGCAACAAATAACTACTTTAATTTTGAGATAGTAACAAACTCTAGTTTCAAGTTGAAATCCAATAAGGTAAAATGACCTTGCAGCAAAATACCTGCTACCTGCAAAATACCTGGGAAGAAAGGTAACTGTTCCTACATGGTTATTCCTTGGCCAACACCGTGGAAGAGACCAGCATGCCTAGAGTTTGCAACTTTTACAGTTAAACGCCATTAAGTAAAACTATCTTATAAATACAGCAGAGAATTAAGTGTGGTCTGCCAGAGTTTTATATTTAAAAGGAAACTTTAACTCTTGTCCATCAGTGCCAATGGCAGAGATTAATATTCTGTACAGAAGGAAATTTGCATAAAGAAAATATTGTCTCAAGATCACTGGATACGCCAGAAATAAAAGTGTGAAAGCATGAAATAAAGAACTAAAGGTATGGGATGAAGCTTGAAATGCCACATCAGCAGAGAAAGCCCTTTACCCTTTCCCAGGCTGAACTCCCCTCTCTGCTGTGAGTCATTTGGTCCCGACCCCACCTCCAGCACTAATATATGTGAGGAACTGGAGTATCAAGTGAAACCACTGTCAGGATGGCCAGCAGCAAAACCCTCAGCAGGCTTATGTCACCATCAAACCTTCTTGAGTCACTAAAAAAATCTTTTCTTTGTGGCTTTGCATCACTTGTAGAAAATGACCCGAATGTAGATGTCTGAAATAATACCTAGTTTTCCCCAGAGTCAGTGGTTCTGAGGAAAAGTAAACTGTATGAATCACTGTATGAATGCTTTTCACTTCTCTCTAGACCTCAGGAGGAGTCAGGAGCCTGAATAAGGTAAAATACTGGCACCCAGACCACCTGCCTTTTTTTTTTTTTTTTAATCAGGGCTGGACATGAGCCTGATGAGAAAACAAGGGGATCAGTTCCAATGTCCTGAGTATGGATGGCTGCAAAACATGTCATTCCAAAAATTGGGGGAGGCAATATAAGTGACAAAAAATACGGGAGCTGAACTAGCGTGGAGGAAGAGAAATAAAATACTACAGCTGCCTGCACTTGAAATTCAGACTAACACGTGGGGAGAAGAAGAGGAGAAGGACAGGGAGAGCACAGCTGTCACAGTGCCAGTGGGTCAGGGAAGCAGGGGACTGTGCAGCCCTTCCGTGAGGAGCAGCAATTCAGGAGCACAGCACTGGTGGATGCACTCACCTTTTGCTGGTCATCCAGGACAGCATCACTCAGTTCATGTGCTTAAGAGGGAAGAGTGTATAGGCTGCTGAGGTTTTAAAGAGGAGTTTAACATCAAAAGATGCTTTTGGAATCCAGTTTAAGGAAACCAAGTTCCAGAGTGGAATCGTATTAAGAGTATCACCCTCTTAATATTCTTACTATTCTCTTTATCTGTAGCCAATTTCTTGCTGATCATTAAAGGGGTTTTGTGAACTCAGTTTAAATTAACTCCTATGGTGGCTTTTATGCACTACTTTAGGACCATAATTAGGCCTTTTTTTTGGACCAAATTCTTGATGCTTCACTAAATATATGCCCTGGAACTGGGAAACAATATCACTAACAACTTTGGGTACCAAGATAAATATTTCATCAACTACATCAAAGTTTAGACCTTTTCAGAGTATATGCCTATCTCTCTAATAAACTAAAATGGACACAGCATGCCTATCTGTATCTCTGGATCAAACACGAGGTTTAAAAGTTAGTAAACAAATACCTCTATGGTTAAAACTTCAAGGGACCCCACAGTCACCAAAGAAACGCTTTACTTCACCTCTTTGTGGTGGAGTAGACATTTTCCACATGAAACAGGGTCATGAGCTGCCATAACGCTAAATAAAGCTGTGGATGCAGTAGGAAATCTGGGAAGCAGATTGCAAGGAAAACTTTCTCAGACTTTCACAGAGTAAGAGTGCTCAGCTGAGTGCTGTCTCCCCAAGATTCTGCAATCACAACATGAAACCTTTCACCTTTTGTTGCAGTAAATGGTTACACCTGCCAGGCACAATGAATTCTGACAAGGGGAAGAGACGATTTGAGGAAATGCATTATTTGTTGTCACTGATGTTTTAATAAAACCAGTTCTGTCCGCTTTACAAAGACCATGTGTTGAAATAGAGACAATACATCATGATAAGACCCTGAAAGCTATTGTTTATTATCTCTTCATATTAAAACATAGTTTTCAATGCTTCTCAAGCTGTTTCTGTCTTTTCCTTGTTTGACTTTGATTTTTGATTGTCTTGTCTGAGACTTGCCTTTTAACTTTCCTCAGGAAATCTTGCAAAGTAGAGCTTTCACAAAACTCCTGCAACTGTGAACTTGAAATCTTTGACAAAACTTTAAACTGAAAGCATGACAAGAAGTTAATGTTCCTGTAGCATTTTGTGAATCATAAGAAGCCTACAATCAAACGTGCAAACCTGGAAGAACTGGCAGCTCTCTGGTGTTGGGTTAACACTGGGCAGAGCTGTATGCCCAAGAGGAGACAAAGAAATAGAGCAATGGGAGAAGAAGGAGCCTTGCTGGCTGAAGCAGCAGTGAAGATTCTTGGTTATTTTTATCTTTATTTGCATTTACCCCAGGCTTATGTCATCATGGACATATAATTCCACGTTTTTAAAAGAAAAAGATTGTCCTACGACCTCATGTTTACTTCTCATCTTGGGGATAAATGCTTTTTACTTGATGATTTGGAGATTCTTCACAAGAAGAGGCAGCACCCACACCAGAATCACTGGGACAATTTACTTGTGTGTACCACATCCCAGTACTGGTAAATGTGCATGACTGTGGCACAAATTTCTGACAGGACTTTTGTGTCACATTTGGAGAACAAAAAAGATTTTGTGGCATCCTAGGGATGCGACCAAAAAAAAAAAAAGAAAGTTTGTTTTTCTTTTATTTCTGTGTTATTGTTTTAATCAGGACACCACAAAAGTCATTGCAATGAACTCAACATCTGAAAGAGAAAGGTAAAATTAAATCTGAATGTCCTTGATAGGAGTGCTTTGATGTAATGTTTAGTTTATGAGAGATAGAAGTGTAGAAAAGAGGGGTAGGATGGTTTATGTCTCTCAAGTCTCCTAGCATAGCTGAAAAGAATGATCTGAACAGTCTGCTGTTAAAATGTCTGAGGCAGATGTTACTTTTACCACCACAGTCAAAGCAAGGGGCTTCAGTGTTTGACTTTTGAAATCCCCTCTAAGTTCCTTACAGAGACATAAAATGGTTTGTTTATTAAATCTGTAATTTTACGAAACTTGTGAGGTCCCGAATGAAATGCTGAGTTCTCTGCAATCTCTGGTGGGACATATATTTCCCATGATCTCTTTAGGAACATACCTCCTTCAGCTCACACCAAGTGCCATATTTATAATCTAAGAAGACCCTAAATATCCTTTTTTTCTTTCATTATCATTTCTGCCATATTCATCTTTAATACTTTCCAATTTAGCCATGTTTTTCTTTTGAACACATGGTGAAACTCCACTTTATTTCAATTTCCAATGCCTGAATGTATTCATGCTTACCTGCTGTTTTTTCCTCTCAAAAGATGTCAAAGCTGTTTTCAAACCTCATTTAGGAAAGGTTAATTTTAACAGCAACAAAAGATTGATCATTGCTCAGCAGCAGAGTGCAGTAAAGCTAAACACTGAGGAAGAGCTCATGTCAAGAAATACAAGTAGAAGCTTTCCTGAACTCTCTGTTCAATTGGGATTTTTGTTTCCTCAGCAGCCTGATTGGGCAGTCGCCTCTTTACATACCAGAAATCAAAAATGGAATAACACCCCAGTGACAACACTGGGAAACAATGCAGCTAAAAGGGTCTATTGTCTGCATTTAAATTTCTCAATAGTTAGACGAAAGTGATTAATTCACATCAAACTCTGAGCAAGTGAAAACAGGCAGACTTCAGTCAGGGAAAGGAGCTATGGCCCCAAAAGGGTGTAGGATGTATCTCCTAATGTCAAGCAGCATTTAAAAGTCATGGAGGAGACTCTAAACCCACTGAAGCTGGATGGAGCTTTAGCTTTTTTTTTTGGCTGTGTTGCAGTCACCCACTGCTTTGTGTCTAACGCCCCAGAAGATACAGAAAAGAGAGGAAAACCTCCCTGAGTATACTTCAAAATGTTTCCTACTGGACCCTGAGGCACTAATTACTACTTAAAGGCATGGAGTTTTTTCTGCTGGGAAAAGGAAACAGTAATGGGTCTCCTCAGGATGGGAATTTTGTTTCTTTCGTAATATTGTACACAGTTTTATATGCCTTGGTAGAATTTGTGTGCAAAGAAATCAGTGCGCAGGTGACTCAGTTAATGCTCTTGCCATGTTTATATACCAACAAAAAATTCAGACACAGAAAGAGGAGATAGAGTGGCACCCCAATATCAAGGCTTCCCCAGAAATATTTTTTCACAATTGATGATTTCCCACATTTTAAAAATATAAATATATGTATGTAAAAGTATAGAAGTATAAATAGGAATTCCTGTTATGCAGTGCACTGTACATCCCTGACTTTTTAGAAATCAATACAGAAGGTCCTCTGCTGATTCCAGGAACAAAGATACATTGATAGCATGAATAGGAATTCTGTAGGGATGTAGGTAAAAGCCACATTTTATGAGAAGAATCAGTAGGTCTATGTATAAATACCATGTGACTTGCATCCTTTGTTGCACCAGCTGGGAACAAGCAGAACCTCAGGTGGCACAAACTATTTCTGGACATCTTTAAAGAGTGGGTTAAATTCCTTCTCTCAGTCCCCTGAAATCGTGGGATGAGCTGTTGCCTCCAGTCACACCTCATGGCCTTTGTGATTGAAACAAAAAGTCGAGTTCTATTTGTTACAGCGGAGCCAGAGAATCAAATGCACATCCAAAATAAAGTTAAATCTCCCTATGATAAATACTGTTACTTTTTACTCAAGAAACCCTGATGTTAGTCTTAAAATACTTCATGATACTTTATTTTTAACTTGATCATATCATTCCTGAATTCTTTCCATATTATTTTGTCAATCTTCATCACACTTCAAAATTGAGACATCATTTCTAGATTATTCAGCTTCTTTTTCTTCCTCTTTTTAAATGTGCATTATTTTCAGAGGAAAAAAAATGCTTTATGCCTGCTGTCTGTTTTATTTGGACTCAAACGATCAGAAACATTTTGGTGCTGGTGTAACCAGTCAGACGCATTTAAGTGTAGTTGACTCCAAAGACCAGCAGAGATAAGCAGGAGGTTTTGTAAACCACTTTAGTGTTTCCAAAGCAGCCATCCTGAGATTCCACTGCCTGCACGAGAGGCCAAATCCTGGCATGCAGTGAGTTTATCAGGAGCACCCTGCAGCAGAAAACGGAGCTTGAGTCAAAGGTGAACTTAGGTGAGCAAGGCAGCTCAGGACTTCTGGCAGCCCATCCATCCTTGTGGGGATCTGAAAGGAAGGAAAGAAACAAGGGAAGAGTAGAGAAAGGAAAATGGGAAAAGGGAAAAGGGAAAAAGGAAAAAGGAAAGAAGAAATACTTTTATGAACCAATTCTCATAGCCTCTAGTCAAATTATGTCGAATATTTGAAAGCCCACCAGGTGAACTCAGGGCATCATGAAGCCCCTTGGAAGGTTCATCCTTCTGCAAGTGCCAGCAGAGGCACTGAGAAGTTTTGCTGCTGGTAGTTCTGCTAATTTTTTCCCATGCTTTCTTTGTCTCCTCCTGTTTCTGCCTTCTGCTGGTCTCCCAGTTCTTCCGCTGGAGACCTGCTCCAGGAGGCTGAAGCAGTGGGAGCAAGGAAAACAGCACTGAGGTTCCCACATTCCCTGCTGTGGGGAGCTAGCCTGAGAGCTCTTATGAGTTGTTAGCATTAGGTTACATGGCAAAAAAAAAGTACATTCCTGAAAATCTGTGCATTAGAGTTACTAGTACCTTGTCTATTTCTGTCAGTACATCTGGATATCAGTCCTTGAAAACACTTGCCAATGTGTTGTTCTTTCTCTTTCTGCACGGTTCTTTTTAATATCTGGTCACAAAATGTTGTACTTCAATGCCAGTTGAGATTATTTCACTCTTCATAAAATATATTTGTTCAGGGTTGTACAAAAAGCCCAACACCAAATACTTAAGAAAGAGTATGTAAACAATTGAAGCGTGCAGCGGGAGTTCCTCAGAAAGCCCATTCCATTTCCTGTCCTCTAGTCCTTCATCCGCTGTATTCTGTAGAGAGCAATGTCCCTGCCGAAGACAGGCCATAATTTTTGATGATGACCTCCAAACATTCCTAGAGACGAGGATGTAACATGAGTAGAGAGCAATTCTTTGGAGCGCAGCGTGGGCACTGGATGCTGTGATGCCCTTGGACACATTGCAGTGTTCTTCCTCCTCAACCTGCAGAATTTCAGCAGAAGCCTAACACAGATTGTCACAGCAAACAAGAAGAACCTCCAAAACTCTGCATTTCTGTGCACCTCCAGCTGAAGTATTTGAAATGTGAAAGGAGGCATGAGGTTTTGAAAAATAGCATGGCTTTACAATAGCTGTTATCCCTTTAGGCAGACTATAAGCAAGACATAAATTTTCCCATTCAGGTCTAACCATGGCAACTTTTTTGGTCCTGTTCCAAATACATTTTACTTTTCTAGATGCAAAAAAGCTTTATTTCCACCAGGCTCAGCAAACAGAGGGGCTCAGAAAACATCAGAGAGGAACCTACTGTTGACGGAATCACAGCAGTTTTTATGGCTGGGCTTACATTTACAAGCAGGAGTATCAGCGGGGTCACAGCCCTGCTTCATGTCGTGTGACAACTGAGCAGAGCTGAACACACACAGTCAGACATTTAGGTGGCCAGCTGGCACGGGAGGTAAGCACTGCAGTATCACTTTGCCCACCCACATAGACAGTGTTTTAAAACCAGTAAATAGAAATACAACAGTAGTTTTATAGAAAGGCCAGACCATAAATAATTAATCCACAGAATAAATATGCTTACATCAGACAGAAAGACAGAACTCACCAGCCAAACTTTACCTTATATAAAATTTTCTGGAGCATGTGCTCTTTTCAAGTGTCATTAATACAAAGAATACAGCTCTGTAATTGTCCAAACTTTTTGTTGTTTCATGCAACCAGCTACACTAGCAGAAACATTTCTTGAGAGGCATGCTATATTTTAATACACAAATGCTACCTCTGCGCCATGGAAACAACTCTGATATCTGTCACACAGACAGTTTCCTTCAGGACTCAACTCATTCTGCAGCTGTCTCCTTAAAGTGATGATGATTACAATCACATTAGTGAGTATGAAAGCTGTCTGCAATACAAAGTTACCTCTGGCAACTGAGCATTTAAGGTAATTTAGATCACAATACAGGTAAGATACCAAGAAGTGTGCTCTTCTTTCTTTTCTTCTCAATAATTTCTCTCTCCAGCTATATCAATTGGGAAAAGCCATACAATTCTTCATTATTAAATAAAAAATAGTTTTAATTTTATTCTTTAAAAGTAATGTAGATTTTTCATTTACATTAACCTAACTAGGTGACCTAGGAAAGTACCCTTAGGACTATCAAAGCTTTAAGTTAAAAAAAGTTAATAAAAATTATATTAAAAGTGGGGTTTGCCACTTAATTATAAAAGTAATGCTCCAGCTTAATGTTCTTGAGAACAATTTTGAGAGGTTTAATTCTTTAAAATATATGAGAGCTGTTCAACAATACCTGGTGGGTTTTTTTCGCAAGAAGAAACATGATTTCAATAATCTGAACTTCATTTTATGTCCCTTTCTTACATAACTACTATATTAACCCTATGTAAGTGCAATGTTTCTCTATTCT
This sequence comes from Brachypodius melanocephalos, assembly GCA_013398615.1. NCBI lineage: Eukaryota > Metazoa > Chordata > Aves > Passeriformes > Pycnonotidae > Brachypodius > Brachypodius melanocephalos. The sequence goes on along the minus strand of VZSR01001831.1, from coordinate 937,001 downwards.
GGCACTAAAGGTAAGGAGAGGCCAAGGAAAGCTGATTTTCTTTCCATACTGCTCTGAGATGAAATATAAAAATTTAACTAAATTTTCCCCAATAAGCTGGAGGCAATCAAACCTCTGGTCTTCTAATTCCTTCTCAGGGAAGCTACAAGGTTCACAAATGGTGTTCAGGGCAACCATGAGCCCCAGGAGGAGACAAAGCAAAGAAACAAACTGGAAGTAGAGATGTAAATATCAACACCTACCAATAAATCTGGGTTTTTTCTGTGTTTTGTGGTTGATACATTAAAAATACAATCCATAGTATAGAATTTCCTAAGCAATTCCCCTATGTGCATAACCTTTTTCTTAGCTATTTTCCTACAGATCGTAAAAGAGCAAAATAAACTAAAAACCCAATAACTAGGGTTTTTTTTTCAAATCAAACTGTTTTGGAGACAGAACTTTATTAGACTGCCCATATGATGTAGCTTTACAGACAAAAGTAAACACTTCTTAGAGCAGTGCACAACCAGTCTTTATTTGCAGCCAGATAGCATCAAAACTAAGAATTTAAGAGCATTCCAGAAAAGACTGGAGAGTTAAAAGATACCAAGAGTCACCTTCATGATGAACAAGAAAAAACAAATTTGGCTAGGGCTATAAAAGAAACCATAAGTCTCAGAACATGATCCAACATGTAGCACATCAGGGAATTAAGGAACTCTTAGTCTCACATGAGAACTAATATTGACTTTTACACAATATCTCTTTTCCAACTGATACAAGTCAATGAGCAGGATTTGATCCTGGCCAGATTGATGCACCATGCACCCCCACTGCTGATCCAAGTGAAAAATGAGGTCTGCATTTTATGTGTGCTGGGGATACCAGGCCCAGCAAGCCTGCAATGTGCTTTTCTGCAGCTGCTCCATGAATCCTGCTCATCAGATTTGCTACATATTCCTTGAGGGATTTTAAACCAAAGTTTAACTCTCCCAAATCCCAGACTGAGTCAGGAAGACTACCACTTACTTGTAATTCTGATGGGAAAATAACAGAGCTAATAGAGGAGGAGACACAGAGTATTCCTCCACATAGCTCTGCTTTTGAGAGAGAAGAAATATATTCTCATTTGTCTCAACGTTTCAGGTTTAGGCACAATTTCATTTTAGTTCTCGTTTCATCCTTTCTTAGTTTGCACCTGGTTTTACTGGAATTCCTGAAGCTTTACCTCATGCATCTGCTCCCTTGCACTTTATCCCTCTGAGATCCCAGGCAGGGTTTCGCCCCTGGTGCGCCGCGCGCGGCTACCGGAGCGTGTCAGCAATTAGGGCAGCCCGTGGGCTGGCTGCAAGGAATAGAGCCACAGATCTCCACGTGGGATGAAAACAGAGCCCTGCTGTAGCTGCCACCTGGCTCTCCAGTACCATTTTCCCACTGGGTGTTTTGTCATATGACGGGAAATCCTCTGCAGAAGCGTGAGACTGTCGCTGATCGCAGTCACCGGTCTGTGAGAAATCACTGCCAGCTTCAAAAAGGGCTTTGAAGTGAAGCGAAGGGACACATATACCAATAACAATCTGATAACATCTTTCACTTTCCCTTCCTGAGCTCCCTCCTGGGCCCTTTTACTCAGCTTTTTTCTCTTTCTCTCACTCCATTCCTCACCAAAGCCTCAGACTTATGGCTGGACTCGATGAGCTTAGAGGTCTTTTCCAACCTTAAAAATTTTGTGATTCTATGATTTTTACCGCTGCACTGCTTTCCTCTCTACCTTATGCCACACATGTGAAAAACTCATGTCTCCACCTGCTTTACAGTTAGATTATGCATTTCTTTCTCATTAGTATACATCAGATATAATCATGGTTTTCAACAGAAGGGGAAAATAATGTGAATGGGACCCATATGTAAAATAAAGCTCAATGTCTTGTTTGTGTATTTCATGAATCAAGGCACTCTTTTCTTTCCTCAGCTGCTGGCAGGTTGTGTTGATAATCATCACATATGATAGGTGCTATTTGTTGTATATTCTATTAAATTATCACACATGCAATCGAGTTGGTGTTTCTCTCTGCAAATGATACACATTACAGGAAAATAATATTTATTAAAATCTCTCCACTTTCATGGAGGCAATAAAAGCATCTGACTATAATTCCACCTGTAATAGTAACAAACTGAGAATGAATAATGAAAAATCTGAACCCTCTACCAGTGACACGATTTTCAATACCAACATCTTTACAGAAACCTGGTGGGTTGAGAAGACCAAGGATTGCACAAGAAGACCATTAGGAATAGAAAATCTTGTGACAAAATGTTTACAAAAGGATATTTACAATTAATATTTCAACATGAGTAGAAACTTCACCAAGTAGTACCTTTTACTGTAACAGCATATCCAGGTTTTTCCTTCAAATTTCCCTTAAATTTTAAAATGAATACCTGCTTATTATCTACCTAATCAAATATCTGAAGATTTAAAAAAACCCATTAGGTCATATAGAAAAACTAGTGATGGATGTTATCTTGCTTTACTTCCTAGAATTCTTTATTATATTTATTTTTTCTGGTTTTGTCCTGATAACAAAATGCATTTTGAATTAGGCATCTGATATCAGGTAAAGGCTATTAGACTACACATAGATAAAGACATACTTGCTGAAAAAGTGTTTCAGTAGTTAAAATACACCTCAATATCTGGATTGTTCTATACTTTATGTCATACAAAATTATTTCAAGTTCAACACTTCCATTGTTTGCAGTAATTCTTTAAATTTTTGGCACGGAGAAAGCCACCAGATCACAGAAGTGTCTTTCCCCTCTACTGTGAAATTTCATTTGGGTATGAAAAAAAGCGCAGAGCTCATGGGGCTGTGACCTCAGTCAGGAAGCCCACAATTTCTAGTGTTCATCAGCAGGAGGGCAATGAGCTCCTCGTTCTCACAGCCAACCCCAGCAACAGCCACTTCCCCTGAGACTGAGCTTTAGAGAGGGCAGCTTTACAGATCAGTTGGTTAACAGCTATGTAAAAATTCTTCACAGCCAAATCCCTCACAGTGTGGTACAGTGAGATTGTTACATTTGCAGATAATGGCATTTTGTCCAGCCTGAGTTGCTTTTTTTCTACTCGAAAACACACACCTCTAAATAGACGCTGTTTCACCCCAGGAAATGAAGTTCAGCACTGAATTTAAGGTACTCTGCCCTCTAAGCTTCTTCTCTCCCTCTCTTTTTATGTTGTTTTTTGGGGGCTTTTTTAGTCAGGTTAAATCCAACTTGATATCATTAAACACTTCTCTTCCTCTCCTGAAGTTCTCCCTCTATAAGATGGAAATAGCAGCCCTGTATGTCAAGAGAAGATAAATGCCTTAATATTCTCCAGGTAGTTTGCTGGTTCATTGATGGATGTCCTAAATGAGGTTAAAAGTAAATGTAAAACTCCATGTTTAATTCCAGCCTTAAAGACAGAAAGGACTGTGCAGTGAATAATGAAAAGAAAGGTGAAAGTAGGAAACTGTCTGGAGTATGTGTGAACATGGAATTAAAGACTGTACCTTAATGCAAAAGGAAGATGAATTAGAACTGCAAATCCACTTAGTGTTAACACTCCTTGCTTCATAGAACTTCACAGATTAATGTCCTTTTAATGTATTTATGAGCAATGATGTACAAACCTATATATATTTAAGCATTGAACAAGCAATGGATCAAGTCTGACTCAGGAGAGATTTACTGTGTAACAACTACAGGAAATAAAATCTGGATAAGAAATGTCATTTGTACTGGAAATTAATTTCAAAACAGTCATCTATTTATTCATGAAGCTCTAATGAAAAGGATAAATTTTGCTTTCCAAGTTAAAATTAGAAAAGTCATTATAAAATAAAACCCTCACCATTACCTTAAACACATTTTAACCAGCTCAGTCAAAAACTCCATTTATTACAAACTAACTTTGCAGTCATCATTATTTCCCCACCATTGCGATAATTTACACAGCTACCACCCCACACCATGCATTCCCTCTGGGCTCATTTCCCTTTTCCTCTTGGTGATGTCCTGATGGCACCATTCAAACCTGGTCCCCCCACTACCCACCCTTCACAGTGATCCAAATTTGAGTCCTGCTCTGAGGCTCACTGCGGCCAGGGTTGAGAAACCCACAGGGAAGGGAAAACCACTTGATTTTTTGTGTTTTTAGGGAGTGTAGCTATGACCCCACCATCCCTGCTAACACCTTATTTGGTGGCTTGCTCACCTTCCCTGAAGGTGGGGTGCCCTGGTGCACCCTCTTACCCACACCAATAAATCTTCCTTCTCAGGGTTGCTCATGCAGGGGTGGAAAAAGATGAAAAGGAGACAAACACAAACCAAACATGAGAGCATGCACAGCTATAGTTTTGGTACACACTACCTCTTCTCTCTGAAAGGCTTCCTCAGAAGCTCCCCACCCTGCCCCTTCCCTCTCCCCACAGACCCATAACAGGATCCACACCAGGACTGCTCTTCAGCTGATGTTAATTCAGCTCAGTTGACTCAAAGCTCAAATGAAGGGAGGGAACAAAGGGTAAAATAAGTAAAAATAATGAAGCAATTGCTCAGTTAGTGTAATTGCATAGGCTTCAATAGGACTATGCTAATTTTCAGCAGCTGGAGCTCTGGCTCTATATTTTTATTTACTTTACCTCCTGCACTTAATTTCCCATTTTTTTGTTATTTTCATGTCCTATGGTGGCTTCATTTGGAGTGTAAATTTCTTGGGGAATCATGGTGGGATTTTAAACAGCCACCCAAGTCTAGGACATAAAACAAATGTATTCCACTAAAAGATAGGTAGGAGAGATGTGGTAGGTATAGAGGCAGTATAGAACTGGAGTAAAAAATTATATCTACATCCAGCTCTACAAAATTTTCTACCTTGGACAAGATCCCCTTTCACACACAATGTTCATTGTTCCATTTTACAATTCATAACTTAGGAATAATATTTTCTTCGTCAGGTTTTGTATGAAATAGTCTGCATATGTTTTTGGACAGATATGCTTTGGTTCCTTGAAAGTATGATAACTTAACAGATGTGTTTCTTAATGACCATCATATAAATTGACTGTATAACCCACTTCCCCACCAACTATTTGAGAAAGCAGAGTGGATGACATACAAAGTGATGTTTGGAAAGTATCACAGGACTCTGTGTTGCTGAAGCTACTGCCAGTGAGCAGACAGACCTAAAAACATGACAATTTGATCTTCCACTTTCAGAGCTTTTTCCTACTTCTCAAAAGGAGCTTTGGTGGCTATTCTTCAGCTGGTGCATGTCTTTTGGTGATCTCTTCTTTTTGTACCCCTACCAAAGGAACCAAAGGTCTAAATCAGCCAAGTTGCGTGTTTTGGTGAGAACTTTTTACAGAGAAAACTCTAATTCAAGCTCTCAAAAGTTTGAACCTATTGAGTCACAAACCAATCAAGGTACAACAAGACTAATGACACAAACAGGTATAGAAATACAGTATAATACCCTCACTTCTGTAACAGATCCCCAGAGGCCTTGCTGTTGTTGAAAAGCAAAAAAAAAAAAAATGGCTGAGGATTATTATGACCAACCTGTGACAAAAGTCCACAAAATGTTTAACTTGATAAACTGAACTCTCTTTCAAAGTTCTTTCTGAATAGTCAAGGTGAGGTTGGTAAAAATGTTTTTATTTGTGTTCTCATTTTTTCTTAGTAATTATAATACCTCAGATAGAAGAGATTTAGGTATCGTTAAGTATCGCATAAATATCATTGCAAATTACCAGCTCATTTACTACTTCTTTAATATTTAATAAACTATGTGGAATCATTTTTATCCATTTGTGGGGTGGGAGGTGGAATCCATAAAGCAGTAACAATTCCAAGTCAAATAGTTCTCTTGGTACCAGCTGCACAAAATGCTTAGGATTAGGACGGAAAGGACATAAACCCTGCAATCCTGTAATGAAACTGTGATTAGACCCTGACTGTTCCCAAGGGGAGGAAAGGCTTTTCTAATACAAAACATCCCTGTACACCTGCTGGGGGGCTGGGTGTCAGCCTGTGCTGTTCCTGCATGGAAATAGGAGGTTTAATGTAGTTTAATGTTAATAATTATCTTTATGCAGATAGTCACACAGGTTACAAATACAGTTTTTGCTTTTTGCTCTCACTTTTTTTGGCAATTTTTCTACCATATTCTTCAGATCTACCTGTGAGCAGCTAATACTGACACATAATAATGTATGAAACAAAACTGTGCTTTACTCACCCCTTACATTCATCCTCTTTGTACAGTGCTTCCACCAGTAAAAAAGAAACTTCTGGTCACAATCTGTGAAGGTATTTTTGAGACAGAAGTTTTTACCTTGGAGTTCTCTTATTTAGTCAACTTAATTATATAAACCACCATGCATTTATTTCCTAACAATGGGTAGGGATGAGGCCTTGAGCAACAATTCAGGTCAAAGTAATCTTGTTTCACAGTTTCTGTAGCAAAAGTTACAATCATTTTCTACAAGCCAAATCTGTTATCAAAGTCCTGTTATTCAATACTAACAATGGAATTTTAAATACAGATAACAAGCATTATTACATTTCAGTGCTGAAGCTGGACTTTTTAGGCAAACCTGCTCCTAACTTTCACATAACTTTCAAAATAATATATTTCCGTTACCTAGAAATATCAATGTATCCATTTACCAAAAAAAAAAAAAAATTGAGTATAAATCATTCTGTCACCCACGTTCAAAGATTTTGCTTATAGGTTTTTTGCAAACCATATTCGTGTAAATATGCCATAACATTTTTCCCATTAGGTTTCCATTTCCTAAGATACAAATGCCTTTCTGAGATGTAATTTACAGAATATCATCATGATAATTTGCACTGGTGTGACAGTGTAGGTGGAGGCGAGCGTGAAAGAAACTGGTTTGTGGAAGAAAGACTGATTGCCAAGGAACCTGGTGCTACAGTGTTTTAATGAGAGGAGTCTAATGTCAGAAACTGGGCTGTTTAAATGGTCGATATGGATTAGACTTTTGACAGAAGAGTATTGTTCTTGTTTTCCCAGGAACCTGTTGTCTCTAAGATTTTGCTTTAATACTCATGGATGATGTAAGGCTCATAAAATAATGCCAAACTTACCCCCATCTTGCCCAGATCAAAAGCCCCAGTATTCCCCCTGAAGTTAGGCCAGCACTCCTGGAAGGGTTTAACAAGAACAGTGGGTCAAATGCTGAGCTGAACAGAAGCTGAGATGGAAGTTGTAAAATTTGGTCAGGGGACTATTACAAAACCAGTAGTTAATGAGTTTAGTCCAGCAGTAAATCAGGAAAGGACTAACAGTGAAGGGACTAAAGAGCTCAGTGGTGTCTATGGTGTTTTTCCTATACTTCATGAGATTTCACTTTCAGAGCCATTACACCAGACGAATTTGTTCAAACAAAGCCTTAAGGGATTTGCTCTATTATTCCTAGACAGGAAGAAGAGTATAATTTCTCTAGTACAGACTTTATCCAGTTTATGATTCCTCTGAAATATCTTTGCATACACATATTTATATCTATTTACTGTGAGAACCCTTTCCTTGAGAAAACATATAAACAGCTTATACCAGTGATTCACTGCAATTTATACTGTAAATGTTATACTGTAAATATCTGTATTAAATGGTTGCTAAAAATAAGAGACTTTATTACTGGAGTAAAAATTGCTATCAGTTTTTTGAAAGTTATTGCTTTTATCTCGGTTTTGTGTTGCCTGCATGTACAACTACACGATATATATATGTGTATATATATATATATATAAATATATACATATATATAAATATTATAGCACTCATAGGCATCTTAGTCTTAAAATCCCTGGTAAGACAGACTTTTTTTTTTTTTTTCCCTGGGGTAAAGCCCACCTAAATGGGAACAGAGAGATCTGGTGAAGCAGGAGAAAAGGAACCTCAAATTTGAGGGGTCTGTTAGGTTTGTTTTGTTCATCTTCTGTTTTCATGTTAAACCTTTCAAATATTGCATCTTCCTGATCATCAGAAAAAGATCAGTTATTAGTTCATTTTGGTACCGCCTGCACAAGGCCTCTAAATGAAGTCTTTTATACGGAAAAGTTTTATCCTATTTCATACTTTTTTTTTTATCAGACGAAAAAAATCATAAAGAAGACTGCAGTTCCTGAAACCATATTAAACCCAAAAATGTGCAATTTGTTTTCTTCAAGTTAACAACTTGACTTTTACATCAGTGACCAACTGAACTGTATTCAGTAAAATTTACAGATGACTTTTCAGCTTCGGTACAGGTTATGACATGTTTATTACATTTTTAGTTTAAATATATATTAATGGTCCATTATAAGTATCATTAAATTCAAACCAGTCCACTTTAACAAGAGACTAAAGAGTTTATTCATAAGCTATTTATCCCATTGTCAGCAGCATTTGTCCTGTAATGGAGTTATTTTTGCTATTCCTGAAATCTGTGAAATAAAAACAGAACAAAAACTTAAAGAAATCATTTCCCCTAGAAAGAATTTATCACACTGTAAATTTGCATCACATGTATAAACCCTGGAAGTATAATTTAAAATGTGTATTTCTCAATTATTAATTGCTGCTGTCGTCATGAATTATTTGGTCCTGTTGGCTAAGAAGTGAAGTTATCAATTAAAGTAAAATGAGAACTCATCCCTTTTGACTCAGTCTGCTCACATAATTAGTAGTCATTTATAGACTCTCCCATTCATGGCGTTACCCCATTTACAGACTATAATAGTGAGGGAAAATTAATGTCCCGAATTGCTTTAGGCTGATATAATGTGCAAATTGCAGTTCCAAGTATAGTGATAATGTCATTTATGAGACAATTCCGTGGGAAAAGAAAATTGCTATGACACATATTTTTTTATAAATCTTTTTACTACAAGTAGAGTCAAGATAGGAGCCTTTGGATATTGAAGCTTTTCCAATTTTAGGAAATAATTATTTTCCTCTAATGATAAAATTGAAGGAACCCAGACTGCTCCTTTAGAAGCAGCAAAATATGTTTAAAATGCCATTAAATACAGACTGTAAAGTAAATATTACTTAATTGTAGCCCACACCATTTTTCCTTGTCCAGCTAAAAGTTGAAAATGGATTCCACACAGGAAGGTTTTATATGTAAATTCCTGTTTTTCAATGACATCAAAAGACAGAAATAATAAATTTTTAGGTCTTTTTTTCTGCCTTTCTCAAATATAAAGATTTTTCTGTGGCTTTTCCCATATAAATTACTCACTCAGCACTGCATGAATTTTGGCCCACCTCAGAAGCCAGAGATGGGATAAATATATCTAAATAACAGTTTAAATGTCTTTTAAATGTCTTTTGATTTTCTCAGGGAGTGAGAAAGGATTAGAAGTAGATTGCTGAACTTCAACAGGTAGATTTTGCCATATGTTAGCATTTCAAAAAGTTAATTAAAAATATGTTCTGCTAAAGAGACTCATCTGAATAAATATTGAAAACTTCGGAATTTTGAAAGTCAAGGCCATATTCCTTATGTTTATACACTAAATGTAGCATAAGTGGCATTTTATCAAAGATCATTACATTTGAAAAGGATTAAATGAAGCCAATTACAAAAAAATTAAAGGACAATTATTTTTATGAACTCCGAATTGTATTTTTTTTAAAGTTCTGGGTTTTGACTGTAAGACCATGACATGACTTTTAAAAACAAACAAGGAAACATCCAAAGATATGTGTTTTAGTTCCCCGTCAGATGCTATGGGAAAACCCTCCAACAAATGCACGCCTGCCTTCGCACAACAGTTTCAAATTACAAACTGCGTTCCCCAGCTTTTACAGGAAACCACTGAGCTTGGTGGCAGCATTAAGTTATTTTTCTATCGGCCTGGGATGTGTACTGGTTAAAGCAGAGCTCTTTGGTGAACCACACGTACAGGGCTGTTTACCCACAATCGGTGGAGCGCGCATTAATCACGTGCGAGCAGGACGTGCGGACAGACTCGGGGCTGACTGGCAGCCCCAAGATTACCTCCACCATCTGTAAATTTTCTCCAGCCAGCCACGCAAATTCTTCCTCTAAGCACTAAGAGATGGAAGGGTAGATCGACTCTCAACACCAAAGAACCAGCTCCCCAGAGTTTTAAGCTATTTTTGACGCCTTCTCCTTCCCCAGCTGTGTTGATCTTACTGCTGCCTGAGTGGGCCAAAGGACGCAAAATTTTCTGTGTTCATTTAGTGACTACATAAAGCAGAAGAAACTTGGCACCATAATCTCAAAGCACTCTGGAAAAAGTGCCAGTTACATCTAATTCTAAGTCAATAGACCTTCCAAATTATTGTTGAAAGCCCATGAAAAACCACAAAAAAGAGAAATTCTTCAGAAACTGGAAAAAGCGATGGGCAGAAGCTTTTTACATTAAACACCCAAATATCCTTTTTCTCCTCCTGTCATTGCCACAGTCAGGAGCTGGATGGAAATGAGTCTGCAGTGCTAGAGAAAGAAACCTTCCACTGAATGAAGTAACTGCTACAAAGTGGATGGGGACAAGAAACACACGAACCTGGGAACACATCTCCACCCTGTTTTGCAGGCACCACCTTTTGTTGCTGTTATTTTTCTCTGTGGAAAAACAGTGGAAAGTCTTTCAATGTCCAACATGCCCTTATATGAAATTTATAAGTATGTACATGTTTGTCCTTGGGTTCACTCAAGGAGTAATTCTTAATTTAAGGGTGATATTCAGAGATAAAATAGTGTAAATAGCAACAGTGTTTATTCGTTTTAACAGTCTGCATCACCACAGTCCTTGATGGTTTTAAGATGAAACAGAATCTACGATATAAGACATTCCAAAGTGATGCAAGACACACTGAAATTGGTGTAGTCATAAAATAATCCAAAACAAGGGAAATACTGCATCTACTGTGTTATCTGGCAGCAATTAAAGAATGTGGAATGGCAGACATGTCCTATAAGGCTGCCTGGAACACCTTCAGTGGGTTAATTCTGTGTGGAATCCCACTTTGCACTTCTCACATGAATATTCACATTTTAGGAAATCTTTTTTGCTGTTTGGAAACTTTGGTATAGTGGCAGATTGTAAGGGACAGGAAATTTTTTCTAAGCACCCTGAATGTTAAATTCTAGATGTGGCGCTTTGAAACAGCTCATTAAAAGCCATCTTATTTCAAATCCAAGATATAAAAGCTTTCATTTCTGCAATGGCTAGGAAATTTTCCAAATAAAACCCAAGGTTGTACCATCCACATTTTGCAAACATTTCTCAATGTTCTATGCTTTTTTCCACAAGTATGGCAGCCAAATAATTCCTCTACAAATCAGCAACAGCCACTCATCCAGAAAAATAAAGTTAACATTTTGACACGTCAAAGTTTCCCTTTAGTGTGAAGTTTGGATAATTTCTAGATTTTTTATCTCAGCTCCTTGTCCTCTGAGATACCACCCAGGCAGGCTTTTGGGCAACCTTGTGCGTTTTTGGGTCACATAAAAAAGAAAATTAAACCCTCTACTTTTCATTTCCTTGAGAGCTTGGAGGTGCTGTCCATGCTGTTAGTCTTGACATTCCAGAATGTACAACTATTGCTCTCCTTTGGATTTTTCTTATTACCAGCCAGGGCAACTGGTATTTGGACTTCTGCATGGGCTTTAAAAAAAGAATAATCCCAGGCTCGTTCCCACTGTCGTTCAAGCTAACAAAACATTTGCCATGGCTTCGGTGGAGTGCCAGGCCCTCAAGGAGAACTTTCTCAACATTCAGCTTCAGCTTTTGAAATTCCACATGGCTCAACACAAAAGCTGAGTCACTGGGGAGGAGCAATCTCCTGAATTGCTTGCATGCTGAAATACACATTCCAAAAACTGTAGTGGCCAGATTAGAATAGAAATAATTTTGCCAAATGTGCCACGCTTTTTCCTCCACTTTTTTCCGTGGTACCTGCGCTTTACTGTAGCCTTGGCAAGTTCAAGTGTAACTTGCTTTTGTCACAAGAGGATACATTTGAAGAAGTGTGGATGAGTATTTATGTTGTCTGGAGAAGTCACTTTCGGACAAAAGTCGTCTGTTCAACCATTTCCATTTCAGTGCAGGGACAGGGTGATGTCCTTCCATGACACCAAGGAAGACTATGGCTGCTGTGGCAAGGGTGAAAATGCTTTCCCAGGAGAAGCTGACATGTTATTTCTTTTGCAAAAAACCTCAGGACTTTCTGAAAAGGGAGTCAGTATTTGGTGAAACAGTAAGGATTCTTTGGAAAACGTGCTTTGCTTCACAAGAAGTTACTCAGAATGTGGTTCTAAATGTGTTTTTCTAAGTAAAGAGAAACGTGTGGAGCATATGAAAAAATACAGAAACCCATGAAAGATATCTTTGTTAAATGTCAGTGATATGTGTCTGTTATTTTTCTGTCTTGCAAGCTAATAAACTTAAGACCAGTTGCTTTACAGACAGGGTAGTTATTAGCTCTTGGTAGAAAATAATGTACCATGGGGAATTTACAGTATAAGAAAAATGCTCTTAAATATTTGGGGCCATCTGAGCCACCCAGGTTAAGTGTTTGCTGGCAGTAGAGGTGTTATTGTTGCCATAGCCCTGCCACATGCTGTTATTCTCTCAAGTAGAATGTAGTTTTCCTATTAAAGACCTCTGCTTAAGTCCATGATTTCCTTCTCATACCCGGGATGGAAGAGATGTTTCTGAGGATTGGGCAAAAAAACCCAAAGAACAAAATTGCTATCAGTATTTTAAATAAAGCAGGTGGACTCCAATAAAAAGGCATTTGATTTCTGACTGCTGTCACAGCAAATAGAATTGTTGAAGGACTACATTATTGACTAGAGAGACTGTAAACGTGTTGCTTCTGTCTTTCAGGAAAAGCAGAAGACACCCAAACCCAAAAATAAGACACTACAAAAACAGCTCTGTGGGGAGGTATCTAACCCTAATGGTTTTATTTTTCTGGAACCTTCTTTCTGCTATTAGACATCTCCTGTTTTTTGTTAATTGCAACTTGACTCTGGCTAATGAAGATCCAGACTGACAATAAGAACAGCTACCATTGCAAACCCAACAGCCAGACAGTGTGGTGATTGTCGGGATTATCAACCACCTTCCAGACAGAAAAATAAACATGTTTTCAAACCCCTCAAACAGTGTCTGGCTATACACATTTTTGGCCTTACACTCTGCTTTTAATAACGTAAATACAAAATTTTTCTGCATTAAAACCTGACAAAATTGCTCCATCACTTATTCCAGGGCACCTATAGCAAAGCTGAGGTTTTATGAGTGTAAGCAGATTAGACTTGCAATGTTATTTTTAGCCGTGTAGTTATTCATGAGCAAAGGGTTTTTTAGATGCAAACCAGGTGCAGAGCAGCTGCTTTGTGTATCCGTGAAAGTGGCCTCGAACTGAACAAAAACATTGCAGATACCTATCTTTGAATAACAGGGTTTCTGTGACACACTATTCCTCCATGTTATCCTTGCACAACATTTTTCCATGGCTAAATGATTGGTGGGCTCCTCAGCTGAGGTCAAACCACGAGCATCTGCCTAAGCAGAGCCTCCACAGGGCACCTCATGGCCAGGCTGGGAAGGCAGGGAGTGCAGACTGCTCCTTCCCAGATCCATGGACCATCCTGGGATAGAAGGAGTCCCCATCCCAGCCCCAGCCACATGCTGACAGAAACATACAATAGGAGCACAGATAGAAAAACAGCAAATCCTGCCAAACAAAACAGGCTGTTGGAGACAAGGACTGTAAATCCCAGTGGAGGTCAGTGTCTCCTTGACCATAAACAAATTGATATTAACACGTAAATTCGTATGGGGAAGGGAAAAGATGCCTTAAGGAAAGCTGTGATGCTCAGTAATAACCTAAACTCCATTTCACATATCTCACTGTGATTTGCACTTAGCTTCCGAATAAAGGCCGGAAGCAGTGTTTGATTGGAAAAATATTGTGCAGCCAGAAAGCAATAGCTGAGAGAAAGGAGCCTACAGCACTTGAGACTAGGGGCTGAAACTTCCATCTGATAGAAAAATGAATGCCTGTTGATCTGGAGCAAACATAATGTGAAACATGTTTGCGGAGTGAGAAAAAAGTTGGTTGGGCAATATCAAAAGCAGCTGTGGTGTGACAGTCGAAAACCAATTAAACAAATGTGACATGGCAACAAAAGAGTCCGTGTGGATTTGGGTCTGTGACGTTTCTAGAGGGGACAGTGATGTAGAACTGTCTCACTAAGCTGTAACTGTGACAACAGCACAGGGAACCTGCCAAGGGTGGAGAGAAACGTGTATTGCTCAGATTCTATGTATCTTCCTTTTACAATTATTGTAATTATTCATTAAATCTCAGATTTCCAGTTGATCAGACACATCTCATGCTATGGTGAGAGTGAGTTAACAGCACATGTAGCCACACTTGCCTGACATTTACCTAACAGTCTCCATTCCCTGGATTTCTTCTTGTTCTTCTTTACACCAGTCTTGAAAAAAAAAAACCCAAACAAACAATCAAACCACTTAACTAAAATAAAAACCACACTGATGTGGAATTTATTTCACAGAAAAGTGTTACACTGACTGTGCTGTGATTTTCAAATCTGCAAGAATAGAATAAAATATCTATACATTTTTACTATCAAGAGCAGATCTACAGGCACCATTCTTCTGCTTTGCAGGAATATAGAGTGCCTGCAATGGAATAGGCTTCACTGCTTTTTGAGGTATTATTAAAAGGAAAAATCACTGGTTTGTCTAAAAAGAGCAGATATTGGCACACTGATCGAAGACTGCGTGGGTAAGACACTGTACATCAATATTTTGTAAAGTGGAATGCAATGAGAAACTGCTTTTTGTAATTGCAAATAGTGGAAAGACAAAATTCAAACATAGATAACAAGATTTATATCCTTTCTGTCTTTTTTTGTGGCTTTCTTCTTGAACAAAGAAACTAGTATTCCATTTTTCTGGTTATTTGAAACACATAAAATGTTTAGCCAATGAGTCACTGTCAAGAGACTAGATGAAAAACCTTAATCACCAAGAGATAATGCAACAAAGCAATGCCAGTTTATGTTGCAGATTATTATGTAGAAATTTCAACATACTAGGACTCGTTTTCAGTGTCTGCTTACAATAATTCAGTCAAACATGGTCATTTTCTGTGTCCCATGTGGTGTTTGTGGTTCTTTTTCATGACGCTTCCTATATTTCCATAGAACGGGAGCAACTTTCTTTCAAGCTTCCCTGACATCCTTCCACCTTTTCCTTAAGTGAGCACTTTGGGATGAATGGATGGTTTAGTCTCCACGACCCCCTCAGTCAGTGGTGCCACTGTGATTGCCAAGAAGTGACTGACGTCGGCTTTAAGTGCCAGGAGCAGCCAGGCACACGGACACCAGGAATTCACCCGGCGCTCAGTGCGCGTTTCTGCCGCCGTTCATCTGCCTGAATCACTCACTACACCTGACGGATCCAATAGGCTTTCTGCTGAAGTCTGACCAAGCTATTTACTAACACAGCTGGGCAAAAAAAAAGTACAAAAATTAGTTTGGATATGGATATGATCTTTTGGTGACCTCCTCTATTCCTGATGCCTTCAGCCCACTGGCTTCCAGGTCGGACTAATGTCTAAAGCAGTCATCCCAAGCAGCAATGGGTTATCTCCAGTACCTACAAACCATTCCACATGGTGAGCTTCCTTTTTTTTTTTTCCAACAGCATCTGGGAAAGTAATTGCTGGTGGATAGACATGGACACAGTGAGCTTCAGCACCGCCAGGACTGCATGAGGCCATGTGGTTAACTTGAACTGCACGCGTTCAGATTCCCTGCCTTAATTCTGAACCCACAGCATAAGGGGAGCATATTTCCCTGCTCCCACATCATTATTTGAAATCACTGTTATCCAAATAATCTGGTTCATAGATAAAAACCATTTCAAAAAAATGTTGGAAGAAAGACAATAGATCAGCTAACAATAGACTGGTTAATCATTTAGGAAAACTAATAAAATAATAGAGACATATTAATAAACCATTCAGACTCCCAGCTCATTGAGTATTTAGTCTATAAACTACAACAAATCCAAAATCCATCTGCTAAATTCTGCTGACACTGAAACCTGTAGGTACTCTTGGTTCTGTGTAGGGTGACGGGTCAGTTCAGTGAGTTCAGCCAAGCACTAAGGTCTGAATTTGGCTTCAGGAATTCTGACATGCCTCCACCTCCAAGGGATTGCAAAGGTTTACGGAGCACCCTAAATACACCAAGCACAAGGCTCTGAGTGAGCAAATAACACAAGAAGCAGTTGCATTAGGTTTTAGCAATAAAAACATTGTTACCTTCTGCCTTACATAGATTTTCTACGTGACAAACATCAGAATTAAACAGTTGCAATATTCAGCACATTTTTATCCAGATAAATATTGAAAACATATTTAATGCAATATTGAAGGGATTACAGAACTCAGAAAAGGGAAAGTCTGACTAATGCTGCAGCTGTGCAGCATTCCAGTGAATCCAAGCCATTGCCAGCATTTATTAGCCACTCAGCCTCTGACAATAAACAATCCCCAGCTCACGATCATATATCCAGACAGATAGATGTACAATATTGCCTACACAGACACATTAACACTGTCCTGTCTATGTGATTACTTTCCAGCATTAGCTTTAGTTCAGTGAGCCCTCTTCAAAAGGTGCAGTTCAATTTTAATTTTATTTTCTTTAATGATTATAGACAATTACAGTGTAATGTGTCTTGTTGTGCATATACTTTTGTTTTCTGGAAGAATTACTGTGGTCTGAAGTATGTGAAGACTATTTATTCTGGAGATTAAAATGAAGACTTCAGCCATTTTACAAAATCAAATTTTAAGTTGGAAAAAGGTTTTTCCCCATAATATTTGGAATCAAACTACTTAAAGTTATGGTAGTAACTTCAATAGGCAGCAGGTTTTTATCCACTGCAGTAGGGATGATTTGAAAAAGAAAAGACCTGTGGAAATGTCTAGGCTTGCATTTCTCAAGGAAAAGTATAGCATTAGAAATACCAAATAAATAATCATGATACTGTCCCATTAAATCAGATGAAGATAAAACTCAGGGATTTTTTCCCACCCTTTTGTGGGACAAGTAACATAAGTTTTGTGAAGTCTCTTCCATTTCAGCATGCATTCCACATTGGATTCAGATAACCAGGCACACGTGGGATGGACTCAAAGCTGCCTCTCTTATCTTTGGCCACCACCACATTATAAACTTCAGTTAAGAGCTTTATTTATGTTTGGTGTCTGGTGAAGGCTCAGAAGAGGAAGCAAAGAGAAGATTGTCATTAACTAAACAGAACTCTGCAACGTGAAAGGGTTTTGGTTTCTTGCAGTACCTGCTTTGCCAAGGACACGCTCCAGGGTTTATATCACACAAGCCAGGACACTCTGCCTGGACACACAGCATTAAAACTGGACTAATACCAGCCAAGATGAATCTCCAGTCTGAGACACTGCTCTGAGAATGGTCTAAACAAGAAAACAAGAATGCTTTGCAGAGGAAAAGCCAGGCAAATGATTCAATGCTTCTGATAATACAAAGCAGAAAGTCACACGAGAGAGCCTCTCATATAAAAATATGTATTGTTTCAATACACAAGATAAAATAATTACTTGGCCCCCTTTCTTTTAGTAGACAAAGAATGAAATATCACCACTATTATTCAGTTATAGTCCTGTCAAAGTTCAACATATCAGAGAAAATCTCCAATAATACTAAGAATGATATTGTTGTCAGTTGGAGAGTGTTTTATTGTGGTACCTTGCTGCGATAGTTTTATAAATATAGTCCAAGAACAAGTGGAAAAAGCAACAGATTCTTTGCAATATATGGAAGGATTAGGGGAAGAATAATAAATCTATTTTCATTTTTCCTCAGTGCTGAACGTTCCAACATCAAATACAATGGGAAAGTATTTTAGAAGCATATTTTTCAACAACATAAAATTTTCTCTTCAGCACAACCATCTCCAGGGTTGTACTTACATTTATCACTTAAAATTATAATTCTCAAAGTAGCCTTAGGTGGTGAGGATGCAAACCAGCAACAGTAGGACCAAGCACCCAGGTGGGGACCCAGCTAGCAAGAATTCATTCATGACCCCATCAGATTGGTCTACGCTGCCAGTCATGAAGGTCCCAAAATTTTTGCAGTTTGTAGTGCATTTTAGGACAAATATTTGGAGGCAAAACAAACTGGATGAAGTTACACGCTGTACCTTATGACTGCAATAAATGAGCAGCTCAAACAGGCCTAACTCTTTAACAGGGTAGGCAGGTCTAACTAATACTTTCATCAGTCATCCCAAATTGCCAATATTTGTTAGTCATTACATTTCAAAACCTCTCTCCTGGAAAAAATGATGGACCCATACATCCTGGTCCATATCCTATATTTACAAAAATTGCATTTGTATGGGCTTTGATCCTCTGACCACTCAGCCAGCAGAGCAGGGATGCCAGGGAATAGCCCCAGGGAGGTGAGAGAGAATTCTGATCACACCGAGCCGTGGCTGAACTGTCCCTGAGGCTCAGCTAGGCAACAAGGGTTCTGACCTTGGAATTGGATCCAGCTGGCATAAGACAATTAAACATCGTGGTTGTCACACTGTTCTTAGATATTTTTTGGTAAAACAAGCATTGTTAAGACACCACTTCAACCCAAATTTGCCCAGTGGCATGAAGGTGTCAGGTGGTCAACCAAAAATGGTCAATGTTACAGAACCATAAGAAGTTTTTCCACTGGTAGCCCTTGCACCTTGCTTTCATTGATGACTGAAGAACACCGGAGAATTACTGAACATTAATCAGTTTTAGAAGTCCTAACATTAGCTAATGACTCACATCTACTAGCATTTCACTATTTCAAATAGAATTCCACCATGAAGAAGCAGGATATCACCTCTGAGTTCACATCAAGTTCAACTTGCAAAGCACCACGGTACAGTAAGTGCTGCTGGATATAACAAAATAAAGAAAATGACTGCAGCTAAACTGAGGTTATCAAACCTGAGAGAGTTGCTGGAATCAATGATATCCAACTGAAAGCTCACCACGGTGGTCTGATCCAGAGGACATTTATTACTGTATAAGGAGCACAAGCCCAAGAGACTAGACAAAACTCAATAAATGCATTTTTCATTTATGAGCACAGTGATAACCTGGACAGTCAACCAAGATCCTTTAACAACAGAAAAAACTCACACATTTTTCTGGCCTTTTGTTAAATCTTTTTGATGCTTCGCAGAGGTTTAGGAGAGGCTGTGGTCAGGGATCAGGAGCTCAGGTGCAGCTGCCTGCAGGTGATAGTCATATAAAATATAAAAGGGCTATAATACCATATGGCATCCAAGCAATCAAAAAGAACACTGGTGGTGAAGAAAAGTAAGGAAAAAAAGCCTGAGGTACACAATACAAGTTGTATGTTTCCCTTAAAAAGAGATACAGAATAAATCCAACTTCTTTACCATTAGAAATTACTCTTCCTTTTAAATAACATGTGAAATTATGACAATTACAGTAACTCTACATGTCTTTGACATGTCACTGTCAAAGTGAAAGCAGCAATATCTTCTAGGGTGTCTTCTCCAGAAAATAAAAAGGTTAATATTTGCAACTAAGACTTTTATTAGAATCTGCCTAAAAAGTCACATTCTAAATAAATGCTATTACAATGAAACACTGTTGGGTTCTTTCCACTCCTGAAATCAAGCCAAGTGTTTAAGCATATAATACAGATTTGTCATAGCCATTCTAAAAAGCTAATTCTTTGCATTAGGCCTTTCTTAATGAAATGCTGCAGAGATTCTCAGCTTAATCTTCTGATTATTTGCTTATGAACAGAGTTCATCGTGGTTTAAAGATCAATACGAGTTTAAATTGAAATTCTGTCAGATTCTCAGCACAGTCCTTAATTATTGAAAGAAGGAACTAAAGGTTGACCAGGGCTATTGCAAGAAGCCAATATTTTGTCATATACTGCTCAGTGATTGTTTCAACTCTCTTTATGCATCTGCAGGATAACACACTTTGATAATCTCATGACAATAAATCGTTTGAGGACTCATGGCAGCGTTTCTATATAATATCAGAAAATGTTTGCACAGACTTTATCCTTCCTTCTTCCCACCTCAGATGGAAGACAAGTCACTCTAAGCCCCTTATTATGATGATTCAGACAACTTTTACTGAGTTTGATCAACAACTTTTAAAAGTTTTTAGAGACTTTTATCTTTACAAAAGATTACTTTTAGAAACTTCTGCATCTTTCCAATTCATGGGCTTCAAGCTATTTACATCCTAGGTCAATGGTCTGGCTAAAATCTGATGGAATTAAACAGGCCAAAGTGCAGATACCAAAAAAGTCCTCTATTTATTTGAAAAGTAGCCTAATATTACAATTCTATCTCTTTCTTATCCTCCTTCTTAATTGAGATGAAAATTCTTCTCTAGCTAGCAGAATTAATTATTGGCATAATTTCTTTAGTAGTTTAAAATGATGTCTTTCAATAAAGAAGCATTTAGGCAGGAATATATTATCAGTCATCTCATCAGTTTGCATTTTCTGTGAAATTCAGTTCATTGGGAAAAATGGCCTGTTTGAATTTTGAGCACTTTGCAGGATCTGGAGTGAATTTGAAGATCTAAACCAAGATACAAGTAGCAATGAATTTCTGTGAATTTTTTATTTCATTATAAAAATTAAATGCCCTGCTACAGTACTTTGTGTATATTTTGAATAAAGAAATCTTCCTAGATTTAAATTTTAAAAATAATCAAAATGCCTAGACACAGAAGTGTGTTTCCTAACACAATAAGGAATGTTAGGCATCTATATATGACTTGGTGACAGTGGAAAACTTTTGGAATATTGCTTTTTGAATGTCTCTTTATAGCTCTGAGGGAAGCTGGAAATATTTTTAGAGGTCAAATAAAATAATATTATGCACACACTTTTGTGCTTACAAAATGGATGTCAAGTTGAAAGAATGTATTTTTTTCTGATTCAGCCATTAATTTTTTTACTAAACAAAAAGTGAGGAGGCCTCACACTTCCATAGCTACATTCCATTGGAAAGAAACTTTTCTAGATCATGGGATTCCTTCCTATTGCCAGTTTTAAAGTAATATAAAGGCATATTAAATGAATTAAAGTAAATGAAAGGCACATAATATTAAATAATACTTCAAACAGGAGATTACTTATGTCTGCCATGGCAATGCCAATCAAAGGTAAATGCAAGGAGAAGATGTCAGCTGGGGTAGGTGATGAAGAACAGGTAGAGTCACTTCAGCAGCTTGTGTCATTGCAATTAAAAGGGAATTCTACAAAATCCTGCTGATCCAGACAATTTTTCCATAGGTTAGCAGGCAAAGTCCCCAGCAAGCAGTCATCTCAACACAATGTGGGAATCTCTGAACCAAATCATGTCAGTGGTATTAACTCTTCGAGAAAAAAAACCAACGACCTATTTTGTCTGCAAAATAAAGAATCATGTCTATGGTATTAATTCCTTAGGGATAAAAAGGCTACTTTGTCTGCAAAGAGAAGTATCGAGCCATGCTGAAATGTTGCGTCAAATACAAGTGATTTCTGTCAAGTTAAACACTGCAGGAGACATTTCTAAAGCCTCATAAGGACCACAGATAACCCCTTCCCATTACTGGGCTTTAAGGCATCCAGGCCTCACGTTAGCTTTGAAAATTTCAGAACTGGTGAGGGGTATTTGTTCAAATTCCTCTTTCATTTTTGGAGGGTCTCATCTGCTACAGTTGAGTAAAAACAGATTTTGTGTTCACTTCAGCAGGATTAGTTTCCTTCAGGAGAGGGGGCTAACCAGGATTCATGTCTTCCTATTGTCCTCTGTTCAAACTTTATCAAAAAGTGTAACCCCGGAGTATTGACACCTGATGTATCCAAAACAGGGAGACAGACTGAGCTGCTCTGACCTCACCACATCCTGCTGAGAACCACCAGGTTAATCCAGGCTAAGTGAGACTCTGATGTTTAGAGCAGGCCTGGTTTACAGCAGAATATTCATCTCCAAAAGGGATGGGAAGAAGTGTCCAGAAGCGTTATTTATAAATGAAGATAAGTGCTGGCTGACTTTCCTGCCTTATGCTTATATCATCTAATTACTTTGGCACAGCGCTGCACTCTTTCATGTTCCAAGTCTGGTTTGTGCTCAAGCAATTCACATCATTCTCCTTCCTATCTCTTAAGTTTTCTTTCCCCTCCCTTTAGATACACCATTAACAGCCCTAAGTAAACTGATCTGCAGGGGTTTATGTGCTCAGTGTTGCATAATTTCTGCTCCCAGTTTCCAAACGATTTCTTTTTGGCTGCCAGGCATTATGGCATGGGGCACTCCTGATGGGCACTCTTTTAATGGGGTCTCCCAGACCCCCACATCCCTCTCAAAGCACCCCGAAACCAGTGAGAGCTACGAATCTCAATGCCTGAGTGCTATAATTTGGAGAGAGGGCCATCTAGAACCATTAAATTCTTTAAACAGCAATGAAAACCAAGCGAAGCAAGAGCTAAGATACCAGATTTATCTGGCATGTCTAAGTGTTCTCTTTTACAGCACATTAAGTTAAATGTTCAAAAGGCAACATGATGCTGTTAAAAAGGGTTTGTATGTGACACGACCCTCTCAGTCTCTGCATCTGCAAATCTGAAGCCAAAGATGACTTTTAAATTTCTCTTTTCTTTGATCTTCCTAACATGAGCAAACAGTTCTTTCAACCTCCCCACCTATATCTCTTGCTTTTTTCGGTTAGCTCTGAGTTCTAGTGAGCTGGTAAAGTTTCATAGGTGTGCCTTATGTAAAGGACAATTTTTAATCTCAAATTGAGGTAATGGAATATAATTCCTCACTCAAATTATCTAATTAGAGAGTATTAAAAAATTAGACAATTAAATTAAATTGTCTAATTACAGAGTATTAAAATCACTCTCTTCAAGAATTAAAACATCAGCAGGTAGCTGGCAGAATAAATTATGCTTAATTACAAATATTTGCACTCCATTGTCAATAAAATTATTTAGGAAATAGATTAAAAATATAATGTAAATCTTTTTTGCATCCATTTTTAAACAAATCATTACTTCTTCTGTACACATATACATATCTCATCCTAGCAGTAGTTTGTAGAAACTAGATCTGTACCAGGGGAATCTTTGATCTGCACAATTATCAATTACATAATTAAAATCAGGAGAGTGGAGATGCTTTGAAGATTTATTAGTAACTTAATTTATTCTCAGTTATTAATTTTCATTTCCTAAGTTTGAAAAACATGAAACAACAGAGTGTGCATGTTGGCTCTGTAGTGGTCTTTGAACTAACAAGCCACCTATGATTTCCAAGAAGTATATTTTGGGTTATTTAATGATATACTGCGTAGGTTCCTAGGAACACATAGGCAGAGTCTATAACGGGTAGATTTGTGATTTGTTGCAAACATTTATGTCTATATTTTATTGGAAAAAAAAAAAAAGGAAAGTTCTTGATGATTTTAATTACATTTTCTCTTCAAATTTACTCTAAAGACGCATTTTATCTGAAGTAAGAACAGGATGGATACTATAATTCCAGTCCAGTCTCTTTCTTCACTACAATCCTTTGCATTGAGAGGAATTAAATATAAAATATCAAGCAACTCAGATCATCTTATGATAACACATGCTAGCCTACTGTTTAAAATAAAATCACGGCACCTCAACCTTTCTTACATGGAATAAAGATTTTTAAACTTATGCAGTTTATTTGTATTTGCCAAAGATGCTGCACAGTGATGTTGTGCTTTTACAGGCAAAGGTAAATCTTATGCCACACAATTTTCCTCTAGCTAGGCAAAATGATTACTCTAGAACTACTCCTTCTGTGCACCTGAGTAATATTAATTATCCAAGTCATTACTTGGGAACTCGAAGATCTGAGGAAATATCTGGACTGGAATTACCAGAAAAAGGAATTTACAGGTGGTGAAAATATATCTTGTTTACTGAAATAGCTACAAGCCAAAAGAAAACACTCAGACACATAAAAAGACTTTTTGGCTATGAATACTATCAAGAAGCACCAGGTTCTAAGGGTAAAGTGTTTTTAAGATAAGATAGTGTGCAAATCTAAACAATGGAGATGGATATTGCAATTGCACACTATTAATTCTAGAAAGAGGTAAAAAAAATCAGTTCAGAAATCATGTCCTGTATTTTAGAAGAAACAAATTATTTGAGGGAGTTTGAGAAGAAAAGGAAGTGTGCCAGAGCATTTCATCAGCAAGGCCCCAACCTGATACCAACAGACTGCTTTTTATCATTTAAATATCATAGAAAACTGCCAGAAACAGAGTTATGCATCATACCAGCCACATAAATCTACCAACTTAAGGAAGGATTTAAAGGGTTTTGTCATTCAAGGTTTGTTTATGAGCCTGAAGGCTCATGTAAAGTATTCTTCTCCCTCACTTCATGCACTCAAACAGGGAGATGGCTTTTGTAACTAGTACATGCAAAGAAAATAAGAAAAAAAAGCAACAGAAGTTCAGAGGATGAGCACTCTGCCTCCCAGCCCATGGAATTTCACTAGATGCACGTAATTTTGATTTATGTGTAAAGGGTGAGTAATTGAAGATGAAATCCCAAAAGTTATTCTGTACAGCCACATACATCTGCAATGATTTCTTCTAGGAATCAGGCTTTCCAACACCACCTCATACATGTGATATTTTTAGTATTTCCTGGATTCAGTTAGGAGAGAAATCACAAAAACATAGCTTTTAAAATGTGTTTTCCCATGTATTTCTCTTGCAATTGTACCTTAGAAGCAAACCATAGCAGAGGAACAGAGCACAGCAGTATAATAAACATCTGGACCATAAACAAGGGTGAGTTACTTCTTCCATTTCAGTATTTATGTAAATGTAACTTCAATCAGATGTGATCAACATGGGTTTTTTTGGGGGGGTGGGGTTGGTTTTGTTTTTTTTTAAGCTAAATGCAAAAACCCAGCCCAGTGAACTGTTATTGCGAATGGGAAATAGCATCAGCTCTGTCAGAAGCTCTTTCTAATGGCATGGAGCTGAGCAAAGACAGAGTGACAACTTCTAGTTAAAGATCTCTGATACAAATAACGAAATGGCACAATCCCTGGCATTGACCTGCATTTTGCTAAGTTAATTAAATGGTTTTTTACCAAAATATGGATCACTTACTGTTCAGAGGAGTCAGACACTATGCCAAGAAAGCAACATCATGAGCTGCCCCTCTATGCCCTAATTTGTTTCAACAAAGCCTACATCCTCCTCTTTATTTTGTAATTAACAGCCTGAAAGGACGTGCATGCTGCTGTGTCCTGCCTTGGGAGGGAGCTGGGGAAGAATCTGGCAGCAGCAGCTACTGTCTCAGCCTTTATTTCATGGCTTGCCACTGGCTTGGCCACCTCTGCAGCCTGGGCAAAGAGAAGAGGTTTTTCTCACATTCACATCCTACATGGTGCATTTCCTGCACTGCTTCTGGGCACTAGCAGAGCCAGCAAGTTCTCAACACAGGAATTTTTATGACAAATGAAATTTCACTGCTTTAAAGCTAAATAAAATAGTCTTAATATGGTCAAGGGTTTACTTGAGAAATCAATTCTCACACCAGTATTTCCATTTAAGAACATGGACTGATCATTTTAAAAAAATGGGGGAAATGTACTTCAGATTTGAGCACAGTCACTTTGAATTACTTTCCAAAGATTCAGAATGCAAGGCAGCCTTTCCAGTGATTTGTGCCATTCTGATAACTTGGAATAGTCAGGAACTGAGTTCATGGCTGCTCTACATTCCCAAAGTGGCAGAAAAAGAATGGGTCGTACCAGGGAATTCATCCTTTCTTAAGTACTCTCCTCATGTCTATATAGCATATAACTAATCCACAAAACAAAACAAAATCAAAAAAACAAACCCACCCAAACTTTTGCTGAAGAAATAAGATAGCCTTACATGAAAGTTGCCATGTTGCTTCATTACACATCCACTTACACAGAAGCTCAGCAGTGGGGGAAGAGCTCTGAGACCTAGGAGAGAAAATGGGAGTAACAGTTTCCTGAGGACCTCTAAGCCAGCACACCATTAAATGTACCGTCTAACATTGTTCTGTTCTTCCACTCTTGCAGCTACCACATGTGGTGGACAAAATCCAAGTTAAACACTCTCACCAGAGCATGCTCCAAGACAGACGACCGGGCCTCGCCAAAACAATGCAGTTCTATTCTCTATTTATTTTTGTAGTTCAAAGGCCTGGCAGTAGCCCATTTGATGCCTGCCATAAGGGCCAGAGCGCTCCTGATTACTGCCATGAGATTTCCAAGCCCACAGAGGCATGTATTCCAGCCTGTGCCAGTCACCAAGATGGACTATGTACAAACAGCAGCGGGATCCTCTGAAAGAAAGAAGAAAGCCAGCTCCCACTTCCACTTTGAACCCACCCATGATAGGCTGCCAACTTGAGGACCTTGCTTTAATCACAGCAACCACATGAAAGGGTTTATTCTGTTTATCTTGGTTCATTTAGGAAACCAGTGATAAGTCTGCCATGAAAAAGTTTCCATCTTCTCCTGGAAGCTGGCATTCTTGTCCTAAGATACAGTATTTGATTTCAAGCGTGGTTATTTAGAGTCATATCACTGAGCGCATGAGTTTTCTCATTCTGCCAGATGACTTCTTTTCCCTAATAAGCGAGCTGTGATGGGTTCAAAATCCTTCTCAAGCAGAGTGGCATCTCTGGGGGGAGGTGGTGGGGAAAGGGCAGCAGATCCTCCTAAAACCACATCTGCAGTGTGCAGGCTGCATCCTTGATGCACACAGCCAGCCAGGAGGAAAGAGGTGCTGGAAGGGCTGTGACCCACTCACAGGAGGGGATGAGATGTGCAATGAGACAAACCTTCCCTCCTTGCACTAAATTCTGTGTGAAGAAAACAGGACAAATGCAGTCTTAAATGAAGATATGAGACTGGGCCCAATCACTGAACATGAGGATGGAGTGAAAAACAACAGACATCAAGACTCGTGGAAGATAAAGTAATATAGCCCACTTCTGCATGGGCTAGATGTGAGTTTCCTGGCTGTGGAGTATTAAAGATAAGCAGACAGGTTCTCTTGTCCCTGTTAACCAGAGCAGTGTATATAAAACATAGTTTAACCTTGCTATGTGCTGCTGGCTGGCCCCAGTGGTGTTGGTGCTGTAGCCAGACCCTCTTCCATTGGTTTTCTGGGCTCAGCAGGTACTGAGTAGGGCTGAAGGGCCAATGGACATGGTTCTCTCATTGGACACAGTGGTAGCAGCCTTCTGTAACCAACTGAAAGACATTTATGGACATACTGGATTCCTGGAAGCTACATGAAGCCGCAGTATCTGGCAAAGACATAAATGAGAATGGACAGGAAAACTCTTCTCGTATTTGCTGAAAGGTTCATCGTTTTCAGATTCCGAGGCATCATTACCTTCAGTGAGACCATTTTTCCTCTTATGAACCAGGTTATATTACCACATTTAATTCTGGCTTCTCAGCCCTTGGTACCTATAATTCAATTTCCCCATTTAAAAAATTGCTGAGGTCTCTATGCTGATATCTCAGCAAACACAATATTTCATTCCTAACTGTACTCTGCTAAGTCTGGATTTGTTCGTGTTCACAAGCAATAGATTTGAAATACAGCCTTGCAGAATAATCAGTAATAAACATACAAATGTGACAGGCAATAATTTCATAGTTTTCATGTGAGATAACATATGATATTTTGCAAAACTTTGCTGTATTGTGTGATTGTGCCAATTTACCTCTCACAGTAAGACAGAGCTATTCGTGCTGCGAGATATTAGGAGATGCTACTATAAATCTTGCAGTATCTTACAAATGGTGCAATTACTCTTTGCAAGTGCCCAGATGGGGATTATATCTCATTATATCAAGTGCTATGCAAAAAACATGTCTGGCTGTAATTGATGGGGTTGGAAACTTCAAGAACAGATCTGCTGATGAAAAAAACACAAACGTTCAGAGTTTCAGTTTGAATAACAACTCCAGTGAGTGGATGTTTATGTTAACCCTGTCCAAAGTACGTAATCACCCTGAGAATGAAGAACTGGACTGAATCTCAGGAGTGACCTTCCTTGTAAGCTTTCCATTGCATCCTTTATCTGCATGTCTATGCCTTAGAACTATGTCCAAAATTTTTCCTCTCTGATGCTACAGTAGCATTTGGATTTCTGATCTGTTATTTTAGAAACAGAAATAACAGACCTCTGGAGAAAAAAAAAAAAAAAACAAAACCAAAAAAACCCCAAAAACAGTTTTATACACCATTAAGGTTAGAAAAAGGCCCATTTTGTTGGAAGCTAAAATGAGTTCCTATTTCATGTGGGAATTGTTTCACTCCAGCACCTAGACTGTGGTTTGCTCACATAGGTGTAACATGGTGTTGCCAAATTCCCAATTACAAGCCCTAGCCAAACATTCCAGCACAAAACATTCCCATTCCTCCTGCCTGGAACCTTAAAATGTGTCTTTGAATTCTCAGGCACTTGCTCAAGAAGCATTCATGGCAAATCCAAATGCTTTGCAGGATTTCAGTTTCATTTGCCCGAAAAACACATTTCCCCAAAGAACCATCTTTGGATGATCTCACACACAGGTCAGAGACAGTCAGCTTGGGGTTTCCCCTGAAATTTTCTGTAACATTTTTAGCTGAACAGGCTCCACTGTGTCTGTATTCACATACACGTGTATTAAAATTTAATTTTAATATTAGACATAAACAGATCTTCATACTTTTATACATCTTTTCCCTGAGAGCCAACATGGTTAAAGAAAACTGCATCTGAATAAAGTTATTCTAAATAAAGTTATTCTCATTGTCTCATATATATTCTGATTAAGCACACCAAGTGTGGATCCATCTCTAAAGTATTTTTTAATACTTTGAGATGTGAGCTTTCAGTTTTCTCTAAAAATTAAATATTGCATCTATTCCAAAGGAAGTATGGGACAAGTCAGATCAGAATTTTAAGGTGAAAGGTGAAAAAAGCATGAAATTTTTCATTCAAGAAAAATGACCTTTCTGAAATTTATGGTTCTACAAAGGAAAACTGAAAGTAATTCCTTTTCCTTGCTATTGCAAAAGGAGTCAAAAAGCAGGGATGAGTGAATTTCACTTACCTATCTTTAATTTCACCTTAGCAGTGTCATTTATCAGTCAGAACCAATGTCAGTGTTGCACAGTTATTAACTGAGCTCCTTTTTAGTGAATCCTTGCAACTTTTACTACAGTGCAAGCCATGAAACACAAAAGTTCACATCCCTTTTTAGCTCAGCAGAACAAACAACCAGGAATACCAGCTCTCCTGCTTGCCTCTCCCTCCAGCTCCCAAAACCAGTCTTGAAAGTGTTCAGTGACCCCAACCCTGCCAAACCACAGTGTAAATGGATGCTGCTTTTTAAACAGACTGTCATAAACACATGATGAACAAGGGGAGCTGTAATGGTTATTTTTAGATGGATGGCACCAGTTTCAGAGCAAACTGATTTTTTTTTAAGGGAGGCTTTCAGATCACCCTATCTCACATGCAGGTACATCAATTCACCTCAGCTCCCTCTACAACAAAAACAAAACCAAAAAAAACCAGTAAGTGATGTCCAGCATCATCCCTGGGCTTTCTGTTGGGTGGAGGGGAATCGTGCTGCTGATTCCATGAACCAGCAACCCTCACTTAGCAAGGACTTGGCTGACAGTGGGAAACTCCAACCCACACATTTGTTCTCCTGAGTTCCTAACTCACCCTTCAGACTTCTCCTTCCAGTTTCTTCCATCCAGTTTGTGCATGATCAACTCTTTCAGTGTTTGGGATGATGTGAACCTCAGATTTTCTTCCTGCTGGAATTCCTTCTTCCTTAGTCCCACTCACTGTAATTTTGTGCTTGTTATATCTGTCTAACACTGTGCTCTGACTAGAGAACTGGTATGTTTGCAGTAATTGGCAATGAAAGTTGCCCTTGAAGGACCACTGCTGTTTTATGTTTGGAAATACCAACCCTGACAAGACATGCCAACACTTAATTTGTACTTGAACCATTTAGTAGGTGAATTGACTTTGATCACCGTAACAGTTAAAAGGACCCCCACAAAAAAACCCCTAACAAAAATAACATACAATGGGAACAAATACGCTGGAATATCTCTGCATTCTTGAAGTCTCTTGGTCTCTTTTTTCTGATCTGTACAACTCTGAACGGCATAAGAGGCTTTTTTATACAAAGCCTGTTCAGGAGAACGAATCTCCCTGCAGCTGGGAGAATATGATGGTCTGTACTTACCAAGACACAATACTGAAAAGCTGCTCTGAATTTTTCATCGATAGGGAGTTAACAAGGGAGAGCTCTGCCTACAGATTAACTAAGAAAGTGTTACCTGGATGTAATGATATGCTCTTGCTTTCAGTAAAATAGGATAATGCAAACCAGAATAAAACTCTGGCTGTGTATCCACAAAATATAATTCTTTTTCCACGAGAAACTAGAATAGTTTAATGTGTTGATTTTTACATCCTACTACAGTTCTTTAATAAAATCAGCCTGGAGTTTGGAGGGTTCAGTTATTGTATCTAAAATGCATTATTGTCCAGATTGCAAACTTGACCATTTCTCCTTCTCCTCTGCCCATAACAATATTACAACAGAAAGGAATGAACCAAACTGTGCTTGTTAACCTACTCACATGATTTGCATCCTGATAAATTCATAAATAAATGGGCTTTGTGTTCTGCTAATCTTTCTCACAAAGTCAGAAAAATTTATTTCTAGCAGTTAACTGAGGGTTCTAATCCAACAAAATCCAACATAACATATAAATATATACTGAATTTTAAACACCCTAGCTGATGCCTTGACACCAACTGAAATACCACAGAGCAGAACAAGTTAGAAACAGTAACCATAGAATAAAGAATGGTTTGGGTTGGTAGGGGCCTTTAAAGGCCATCTAGTCTAACCCCAACTGTTGGAACCCAGAGCATCCCTTTGGCTGCCCTGAGAG
>VZSR01001831.1:858020-905721 GCA_013398615.1 Brachypodius melanocephalos | reverse complement strand
CCCAACCATAAGCAGGGATATCTTCACCTGGATCTGTTTGCTTAGAGCCCTGTCTAACCTGACCTTGAATGTTTTTAGGGATACGGTGTCTGCTTCCTGTCAGAAAAAAAACCTAAGACCCACCAAAACCCAAGAACACCTTTCCTCTGCAGGAAAAAACTCCAAACTAAACTTCTAAGAAATTAATCCCAAATCTGTACTCACAGAAATCCCTAAAAATATTTATTTTCTTAATTGAAATGAGAAACAAACAGAAAGTTCTGGACTTCTGAATGTGTGCCAGGAAAGCCCCTGTCATCTGCCAGAAAGTGAACTTACAGCAGGAGAAAAGGTGGCTTCAATAAGCACAAGAAGGGAGCAAT
Source organism: Brachypodius melanocephalos (assembly GCA_013398615.1). Classification (NCBI taxonomy): domain Eukaryota; kingdom Metazoa; phylum Chordata; class Aves; order Passeriformes; family Pycnonotidae; genus Brachypodius; species Brachypodius melanocephalos. Next base: position 905,359 of record VZSR01001831.1, on the reverse strand, counting down.
AAAAGCAACAAAATTATTATAAACAGTCTGGTAGGTAGTAATTGCTGCCATAAAACCGTTGCTATTTACTTACTTCATTTTTTATAGCTATTGTGGAAAAAGAAATGGGAAAATGTTGAAGAGATGGTTTTGAGAAGCTTTAATTGTTGGAGAAGCTCACGATGTTCAAATGAGCTACCAAGAATGAAACACAAAAAAGTTCAGGAAACATGATAAATGGTACATCTCCACACCTCCTCTGGTTTTTGAGGAAACATGATAAAGACAATTTTATGCATGGGGATGGGGAAAGGTCAGTGTAGATTTTTTAGAGCTTTGAATTTAGAGGTTCTTCTTGAGTGAATAAAACCATCAGTAACTGTGGGAGAGTTACATAACTGAAAGTTAATATTTGTATTAACTCTTTAGACATTGCTAATGCCTGTAAATGCCTGTAAATGTTTGCTGCAAGTATCTTCCATGGGGTGGAGTAGAAAGAATATCTTAACATTTATAATGGAAAGGTAGCCATAAATTTTCTTTGATCCTGCATTACAGAAATTATAAAACCAAAGATCAGATTTATAAATGCAGGTTTTGAAGTCTAAACACGTGCCTGAGGACCTCAAGGCTTCTGCTTGGAGTTTCACCTTTTCGTTGGTATAACTGAGATACCAACTAAGAAGGAAAAGACATAGTCTGTTGTTTCAGAAGACCGTTTTAAAGAGCTGCTGTGGTTTGTGCCCAGAGATGCTGGGAAAAAGAAGGATTAACATTTTCCAAAGGAAGTTAAAATAATATGTGCAAATAGAATACATTTGTAATGCATTTGGTTGAAAAACAGCTTGAAGCTTCAGGGTTTTAAAAAATAAAATCGAAGGCAAAAAATCCACTTGGCTATCTGATTTGATATGAGCAATCCTTTCCTTCTTGTTGTTGCAATGTCACTTTAGGATTCAATGCCACAATACAAGAAGCATCCATAACAGCTACATCCATTGCCAGGAGCTTTCTGTGACACGGTAGAAGACTGAGCTGGGCTTGAGTGCTTTGCCAGTGGGAGCAAAGATGGACATCAGGAAACATGGTGCCTCCAAAATCTATGCTGAGGATTTCCTTTAGCATTTTTCCAATATTTTTGCTCATCACCAGCTAGATGGCAACAGGAGAAACTATCTCTAGTTTAACTATTAATTAGTCAAGAAACAAGAGCCAGCCTCATTCATCAGTGGCATTAATATCCAACAGCTAGGTCACATTATCCACAATTTCTATGGAGACTACAGAGTTCCTTGTGGAAAACAACTTCCTAAAGTATCACAGGACCTAAACAAAATCTGGGATGCATCTAGCTCAATAATGGACTCAGCCAAGCAGAAAATTAACCAACACATGGTCTAACCACTAATCCCATAGCTCCAAAATTCCTGCAGGATGCTAGGTATCTGTTTCAGTCAAACTAGTAGTGAGAAAATGTCCAGAGTTTTCTCACAGAATGTTCCCAGGGAAAGAGAATTTTGTTCAGAAGTGAAAGACTGGATGCTTTCACCTACTGATCAACACTTGGTGCAGCAGGTGGGTGGGAAGGACACTGGGGATGCTTGGCTCTGATGATTCCTTCAGGTGAGAGTGGATTTTCTGTGTGTGCCTCATGCCCATTTCCTAGACATGTCCTCCAAAACAGTTCCTCAGCCTGGTACAGGGAGTCTTGGCAATCAGCAGAGGAGCTCTTGCTGGCAAGGAATTCGGCATGTGGGCTAAGCAAATTTAAGAAAGTCCAGATCACAGAATTCCTTGTTAGCTCAAATGCCTTCCAGCTGTTTCTTGTCAATCACAGTACTTCTGTATGCTTGAGAGCACCATGTTGCTGAGGACATCTGCTAATGCAAAATACTGTCAGATGATGAACAGCAAGAAACCATCAGAAGGGATATATATTCTTACCTCCTAAGGGAAATGTGACAACAAGGCTGTGCCTAATCTGTCTAATCTGCACACAAAGGGTATTAAGGTCCTGATCTCACAAATATCCAACATGCTCCAGGCCTCCTCTACTGCTTTGAGAAGTGTTCTGCTGTGTATGGAGAAGCATGGAGAAAGCTAACATTGCTTTGTTCCCCTCTGAGGTCATAAAGGGATAAGATGGTGTCAAAGGACATGGGGAAATGGCCTTAAACTGAAAAGGGACAGGTTTAGATTGCGTTTAGGAAGAAATTCTTTATGGCGAGGTTAGTGAGGCACAGGTGCCCAGAGAAGCTCTGGCAGCCCCACTCCTGGAAGTGGTCAAAGCCAGCTTGGATGGGGCTTGGATCAATCTGGGATAGTGGAAGGTGGCCCTGCCCATGGCAGGGGCTTGGAACATGTTCTTCTGAAGATGCTCTTCAAGATTCCTTCTAACTCAAACTATTCTATGATTCTCTGATAGGTCACCAGTCCCACAGTTCAGATATGGCTAAGGAGGACTGTAAGGCCCACAAAAACTCACTCAACAAAGCTTTTGAAAGGGTTTGGTTTTGTTCAGGTACTCTGAGTAGATTAGATGCACAGGACAAATACCAACAAGATATTCCCTCTGGGTCAAAACAAACAAACAAACAAACACACAAACAATATTTACTGGCAGCTTTAGAAAATCAGAGCTTTGGCAAAAGGTTTAGTGCAACATTCTATCAACATAAAACTCTTCTGAAAGCATTAGTTCAGCTTCAGCTCGTTCAACTCAACAAACTCTAAGCCTGTTCAATTTTACATTCCTCAAAAATTCTAAGAAAAGGAAATTAGGAGAAGGAAAAAAGAGATGAGAGAAAGACTGAAAAGATATAGAAAAGCACACATGCAGCTATCAACTCCTGGTTTCCAACAGTGTTCAGCTGATAGAAATGAAGGCATGGACAGGTGTAGGTTAAACTAAGAAGCTGACACAGGAATCTCAGATACTATATCCTTAAGTTCCAACTAATATATAGTAATCAACCATAAAAGAGAGAAAGGAGCTTTTTTTTCAGTTGATCCATCAGTTTTATCAATTTTTCTCACAGAAAGAGAAGAAAACAAAATAACAAAAATATCCAAAGCCAGACATCAGTAAGTGATCAGCAAGTGCAGACAGCATAGCACACTTAGCTTTCACTGATTAATGCAGTAGATATGGCACCAGATTTTCCCTCATGTGAATTACTTGGGTTTTTACAGTAAATTAAGGTGCTAATCGGCTTTGAGAAATACTTTGCTTTTTAAATTATGTTACCCCACCCTTCAAAAAGAACTGTAATGAACAAAAAACAAAGAAAAAAAAAGGCATATCTGAAATTTTTCAACTTTAACCGATTTATTTAATTCTTTTCAAACCCTAGCCTAGCCATGTTAGAGTGGGCTACTATGATATATGTGATCTGACATTGGCATGCCTGCTCACTATTTCTGTGAGATTATGTGGTTGTACACCAGACAAATGTCAAGGCCCTTAAATTTTCACTGAGGTACATTCCCTGTGGTTTCATTGCAGAGGTCAAGGTTTTAATTCCTAGGGGCAATTGTATTTTTAAGGTGGGATTATGTATTTATAATGTTTTCCATTGTGGTTTACTCCTTCTTGCAATTAGAATTGTTAAGAGCTCTAGTAATTATAATTTACTAAAAATAGGAGGTTTTCTTGCTCAGTCATCTTTGAAAATGTATTTTGTTTTGTAACTATATCTTGCCTTCATAAAGCGACTGCAAGTAAGAATGAGATGCATCAAGAGCCTTTAAAAATAAAAGTTTTCAAAACTGCTTCCCTCATACTAAACCAGAGTTTGAGAGAGGTATAGTGTTTAATTTACATGGTAAAAATGCAGAAAGCAATTGGAAGGCAGTCACTGCCAGGAACATTTGGTGTCAATTACAGCAGAGCTGAAGAGAAAAATATATATATATATATATATGTATATATATAATATGGGAGAGGTGGTTCTTGGGTTTTTCAGAAGTGAGAATTTCCTGTATTTTCTCTTCCATCAAAAGGCAGTTTGTCCCAGCAAAAATGTCAAGATATCTTTATCTAAGTAATTGCCCCACTTGCATTCTCAGTAGACCAGAAAGTTGTACTATTTTCATGAGTAATAATGAGAATACTAGAACGTGATTATTAAATGCAGACATCTGAGGGACAGAAATTGTAAAAATGGAGGACAATTTTCCACTTATTTAAATGGCTCCCACTATTATTCCTGGAGCTGTCCCATGACTGCTGCTATAGGTGGCCACATACCTCAGAGACCAGGTCTGTCTCTATGCCATGAGTAACTCACCCCATGAGGAGTGCCACTGATTTCATTCCCTACCCTTTCAATGGGATATAATCAGGCCCTTTTGATCTAAGAAAAAAGTTCTCATAGTGGAGGTGTTGAGGTGCTGCACTTTTCTGAAAAGCCTTTTGTAAGAAAACAATAAAATTCCATGCACCCTCATTTTCTGTTCGTAAAGAAAACTAGTGCTTTCTGGGGTGAAAAAAAATGACCCCAAATGAATAATAATGTCCTTGCTTGTGGCTTCAGAACTTAACACCCATAGATTTTCCCCATTTTCAACCCAAAGTGCAATTCCTTTCCCCATAAACTAAAGCTCCAGCCCACATCAACTTTATTACATACCTTTAAAATGTCATTTCAGTCCAAAAATGTGCAAAATTAATTTTAAGCATGTTCTACCAATCATAAAAAGCACACACAGACCTCCACAGACAATGTGCAGAAGTTTTGTCACGTTGGGAAAGGAAAGAGCCGTGGCTGTTCACAGACCACTGGTGAACCTGCAGTGAGTCGATCAAGGTACTCCTGGTTCCTCCAAAGAAATCCATGATTTTTCCCTTCATTCTTTGTGTCCCTAGCACATGGACTGCTCCACTGCTGTTCGTACAGCCAAAAGAGCCACACCTGGCTTCTGAGCACGCTGGGTCACCCGTTGTGATGATGGTCTATGGCCTGGCACGAGCAAACCCTAAGTGGACAACTTCTTGTTGAAAAAAATCAAAACAAAAACCAACCAACCAATCAAAAAACCCAACAAAGCAAAACAAATAAACAAAAACAAATAAACAAGCAAGAGGCAGATTTTTGAGTTGACACAGTCTCTTGTGTAAGTTTAGCAATCTTGTATCTCACCAGAGCTATAAAAGGAGGACCAGTCCGTGATCTCATTTCCACCACATCTGGAATGATTCCACTGGAGTCACTAAAAATCCCTCTCGTGCCTCCAGAAGAAAAGGCTGCTATTGCTTCCAAACCTGTGAGCCACCAGAAAGGGTGGTAGGAGCTCTCCTGATTTAGGGGCACATTTGACTACAGCCTGCAAACCCATGCCCCATACCTTAGACTCCTACGTACTGGAGCAGGACACCAGCTGTTGGAATTGTTGTAGATCCTATTTCGCTCCATTGAAACTCAGATAATTTAATTTTTAGGTGCCTTCTGGGCAGATTGCAAGGTACAAGGTCGCTGAAGTTTTCAGCTCTTGCTTGTAGGCATAAGGTGATCAATATTGATGCAAAACTTAATTACAAATGAAGATCTACTGGAAATAACTCATGTTTTTATCTTCCCTCTCAGACAAAGCATTGGGTCCCATAGCAGTGAGGACAATTCACATTTATAAAGTGCAGTGTGACAAAAATTACTTCAATTTTTTTTTTTTTTTTCAAAAATCCCTAAAATTTTCCTCAGAGAAAATTTTTCTTTTTTTCCTGTAAATCTGTGTTAGTCCTGATTATTAGGTTTCCCACTACTTTTAAAAGTAATTGCTGCATTTATCTGAGAGGATAGCTGCCAGGTTACATTCTCTCACAGTCATACTAGCATTAAAAATATAACAGTGTCTTGGTCTGGTGTCTTACTGTCACAAACCAAGCACAAACAGTGTAACTCATGACACAGCCATCTCAAAATAAAGGCCACCATTTATTCACACTTCCTTATTTATGCAAATTTTGAGAAAAAACTTCACATATTTCTCTGCGCCAGACACATTTCTTGTTCTAATTAACATCCCTTTAATTTTTTCCTTTTCCAGTCAAGATGTTATTAAAAATGTGTGACAGAAAACTTATTCTTTTACTTTCATGTCTTAATTAAAGAAAAGGTGTGAATTCCATTTATAGAGATGAATATTCAAATTTAAGGGAACCGACGTTGCAATTTCACTGCCACTGTCAAGATTGTTTCTAATTTTACTTTGGTGAAACCTCAGAAATATGTTATTATCACCTCTCTGTCTCCTTTTCCTAGCATTACCAGGAAAGAATTGAAATAGTCTCATTTTATTTATTTAATTTAAAGACCTCCTCACCTTCCTTTGGCTTATTTTTTCCAGTTCTTTCTCCTCCCACCCACCCCAGTCATAAAGGTTTCTGCAAATTATGGTAAGCTTCACAGCTCCGTGGATTTAGAAAAGACCCTCATAAAATAAAAGCTTTCTTTTTTTTTTTTTTAAAGCAGAACGCAGGCAGGGTGCTTAAGAGAGATGTGTAAACACTCTCGTTTGACTACCCTCATTTGAGGGCAATTTTTGGCAAGCTATGAAATTCATAAAGAACACAAGGAATGAATTAGCAGGTCATCAACTTCTTTGCAGCCACAGAACATAAAGAGAAAGTTAATGAGGAATAGTTAGGTTAGGTGAATCAATGGAAAAGTATATGTAAAAGAAAAAGACAAAAGAGACACTGTTTGTTTGATCTCATGAAACTATTAACTCGATTTGTTTTTATTTTAGTTTTACTATTTTTCTTTCCTACATCTCATTGCTTGGGTCTGAATGCATCTGGATGCCTGCCTTGGGTCTTGCAGAGCCCGTTTTCAGAGCTGGATATTTACGGTTCCAAACAAAGTGCTGTGTCACAGGCAGGTTTGACACACCTCAAGCAGCCACCCAAGGCATGTTATATGGTGGAATATCTACACATAACATAACACTGGTATATCCCAGTTTTAGAGGAAACACTGGGAAACAAGAGTCTAAGTACAGAACACTGTATGGACAAAAAACTTTCACCTTGACAAAATTCTACTATATGTAAACTAAGTATTTTATAAGCACTGTTAGATCAGATTACCTAGATTACTTAGAAACGTGGAGGAGTGGTTCTTTGTTTGAGTAGAAAGAAATTTTTCCTGTTTTCAACTATTTTACTATCACCAGATCTATTGCTGCTGCTCCAGAAACAAAGTGAATACATCAACAAAACAACAAGGGAAGATTTATTTTCCTTAATAAGCTAAATGAATAGAGAGTAACAGTGTTCTCATGCCACAGCTGGCAGTCAAAAACAATTACATAGGAACATAGCACCTTGCTGGTGCAATTTAAGCATTCAGAAACTCACCATATGCTTGGCATATGCTGAAGGTCACAGACAGCAAATGGCAAAACATAAGAGGGTTTTCTAAATGTTATAAATTATCATCTTGCAGCTAAAAAGGCACCGAACCCAACACATAATAGATTTTAACACTGGAATGACCTGAAGTATGATTATCTTCAAGTCTGATCTTCTGCAGTAAGCATTTGAGCTGCTTGTAACTGATAAAAGATGAATTACCCAGCTTTCCATATATCATCCACCCTGGGATAAACCAGGATCCCCTGGAAGAGCAGTGTGGAGATAACTCCCAAAAAAACGTGCGAGTCAAAGCAGAGCATCTGGCTCCAGGCAGCAGGCAAGAGCTATGGCAGCTGGTTCCCTCCCTCTCAGCCTTCTCCACAGGACCCTCTTCCCCACCCTCCACCCCACTCCCACACACTCTTCCCTCCTCCCTTCACTCCCACCACTTACAGGTCCATAAATCAGCTCAGCACAAAGGGTCCTGATGGCTGCTGGAGGCACAAGGAAGCCCAGAGCACGGGAAGAGGGAGGAGAACAGGAGGGGAGGCAGCACCAAACATCAGCTGGGACAGCAAGACCCAAAGGAAAGGGAAAAGGCTTCTCCTTACAGTGGAATGCATGACATGTAGGAAAAATCACACTAACTTTTATTTTTATGGCTTCACGGCTCACTCTCTTTGAGTCAGGTTGGGGTCAGGTTGGCATACGAAAGGAACTCATGGAGTTTTAAAAAGTTCCTTGGTATTGTGCACCAGAGTAATTCCTCACTGTGCTAAATACTCAGGCACATGAGACAAAGTTAATTTATAAAAGTAAATGTCTATAAACATTGGAATTCCATGTAAAATGAAAGTTCTCATTTCCACAATGAAGTAAATCCAAAAGTGAGCCCTGATTTACTGTGCATTTGTGTGTAATAGTCTTCAGCCCTTGACCCCAACCTCAGCTCATTTTTTTCACAGTATTTTTAGGTTTTTCCCTCTAATTTTATCCTTTCCATGCACCCAGATTTTTTTATTAATTAAAAAATGAATGAGAATTTTCTTCCACTTTAAACTGTTCCCAAAATTGCCAAACAGGTCATAGACAGATGAAGACAGAGAGCCCAACGGCATCATATCATAAACTTTGTTCCCTGAGGCCTCAGTTTATGCCCAATGCAAAAATACTGTCTGTTTTCTCTTTTTTTCCTTTTAATCTTTAGAACTCAGTCAGAAAAAAAACAAACAAACAAACAAACAAAAAAACCCAAACACCAAAAAAAAAAACCAGCAAAAAACCCCACCACCACCACCAAAAAACAAAACCCCATGAACAAAAAACCCAAACAAACAAAACAAACAAAAAAAAAGCCCCAAACCAAAACAAGAAAAAAACCCCAACCGTTTTGGCACGTGCTTTGGTCTACATTTTTGTTTAGCTCATCCTTATTTGATGCAGTACCAAAGTTACACTGCAGCTGTGGGATACGACTTCATGCGTGATCAAACTTTAGAGCTCACAAAGTGAGCCTAAGAGCATTAGAATATTTTCTAGCATATTTTTCAGCGGGGTGTATTATGGTGTATAAAAGCAAGAGGTGGGAATAGATGAAAAAATAAATCTGGCTTTGGGCACTGAATCAGTGAACTAAATTTAGGAAGAGATCAGCAAACATTTTAGCTACTGAAGGTTGACTTGGCACTGTATGAGGAGAGAAATCCGGTTAGACTTTGATATGAAAGTCACTGCGTGGGTCCCAGCTCCCAATGCATTGCCAGTAATTCTATTCAGCTTATCAATCAACAGACTATTAATCAACTGCTACAGACTCAACCTTGGGCTGATAGAACATGACACATTGTTGCCTCCCTTGTAATTAGTTTTTACTCCCTAAGCCAATGGACTTCTTTCTGGTGGCAGTGGTTACCAAGCAAATGATATTTTCCTCTTTCAGCCTTTGGCACTTCCACACAAAATAGATAGACCAGTGCACAGGAGGTTTTACTTTGCTTTGACAAAAAAAAAACCTCAGGCTGCCCATTTAAAATTCTTACAGTTCCAAGACTTCCATAGGATGTAAATGCTTATCTCTTGCTTAAGGATGTAGCTCCTTTTAACAAAATAATTCAGTGATAGATGGAACAATCACTTTCAATTATCTGGTTTGAGGCAAGACCACATCTTACATTAAACAGGATAGTTATACATAAACCTTCAAGTCATATTTTTTGTGGTTTGTTGGGTTTTTTTTCCACACATAAAAAAAATCTATTTACTGAAAATGAAAGTCATAGAGGCCTTTGATTTAAAGTTATTTTAGCAAATTTGAACAGGAATCTTCTGAATTTAAATGGAATACACTTATTTTTCCACATCTTACTTTTCAGTAAGAGCATAGACGGAAGAAGAAAAACATTTGACAAAAGGAAATATCCAATTATTCCCCAAATTTTCTAAAAATTTTTAGGAGTTTTGGGCAACTATATCTTTGTGTTCCAGTATATTTTTAAACAATATTTTTATCCTTGCAATCCAGAGCTTATATCTAAAATAACCTTCTAGAATTCTAAAAGAAGGATTTTCAAAAGCTCATCTGCTGTTCAATTGATTTTAATTATAGCCCAGAGTAAGAGACAACAATTTCTTGCTCTTTCCACTCTTTTTGTGGGAAGATGGACTGAATTATTTATAGTTACACTCAGCAAAATAACCAAGTCATTAAAGCAAAATTGGGCCACCTGCATGTAAACACAACAAACCAAAACTGCTTTGGCTGCCATCTAGCACTGAGAACGTCTAAACTCTCACAGCCACATCTGACCAGAAAGCACAAAAAAAAAAAAAAAAAAAAAAAAAAAAAAAAAAAAAAAAAAAAAAAAGCTTGACATTTGCTCAAGCTCTGTGGGTTTACCTTTATCTCCAAGGCACCCAAAAGACATTTTTCATGGTATAATGACAGGATACAAGCATCCTCAATAAAATTTCTTGCTCATGCTGCCATACCAGAGGTGCAGGGAGCTTGGGCTTGGGAAGTGGATGCCAGGACTTGGGGAGGTGGATGCTTCAGAGTTTCAGTGCTATTGGAATCTCAGGATGGAAAGGAGGGAGTGAAAGGATGAAGGAGAAGGATGCAAAGGGGTGTCTCTGAGTATTCTTGTTCAGGATTTACCCTACTTTGCCAAATCATTGAAAAAAGGAAAGATACAGCTGGGATGGGGAATATCAGCTCAAAGACATTTTTTATACCTTGTCTAAAACCAGCTAAACCCAGAAACAGGCTTCAGTGGAGCAGGGACATAACCTTCCCACCCCAAAGTGGAGGCCACAGCCACCAAGATACAGAGCTATGATCCCCATGGGATGCTCTTGCACACAGAGGCATTCCCTGCTCTGCTCAAACCAAAACAAAGGGAAGAACAGGGATTTCACTCCTTAAAAGTAAAATCAATACATTAAAGAGCATTTGACAGGATTCCAACTTTTGACAGAGTTCTAGGTGTCTGAGCCTGATGGGGAAGGTTCAAGATCTTTATAGGAGAGTGGAAATATCTTCACATAATCCAAAGAAGAAACTACCAATCCAAGAAATTGGAATCTGTGCCCAATTCTGCATCATCCCACCAGCGTGATGGAGTGACACAGCCCTCAGGGCTGGCTGTGTTGTCCCTGGAGCCCACTCTCAGGTGCCCTGCTCTGCTGACCACTGCCCTGAGAGCTCTCCCTGCAGTGAGACCCTGCTCACCCAGCCCCTGGGTACGGAGCTGCTTTGGCACAGGCAGCTTGGGGTCACTGCACTGGGGCACCCAGGCAGTCTCTGCCTGGAGAATACCTGCAGTGGGGCTTATAAATCCCCAGCCACCTTTGCTTTCTCTTCAGATGCTAACTGAGTTATTCATCTGTGAGACAGAGAAATAAATAAGGTACTGTCTACCATCCAGTGAGATCCAAGGTACTTTTCAAAACAGCAAACATTTCTTTCAAAGAAACCTCACATCAGAGCTCCCCAGGATGTGTCACAATTGCATTTCACATCAGAGGCAAAATGTTTCTCATTTACTGTACTACATGTGCTTTTACACTGTGCTGCCCACGAGGACCACCTCTCCTACAGATCTCCTGGGATATTGCCTTGCATGTGGCTTTCTGATTTTTTTAAAATTTATTTATGGTTTAATGATTAAACTTCCTTCTACTTGATGTTGTTGCATTAATTTAACCTAATTATGATTTTAACATAACAACCAGCAGCTATCCAGACTCTTTAGATGATTCTTTATCTATTTACTTTTAAAGATCAGTGTTATCATTTTTTAATTAATCTCCTTTCTTTTGGATTTCTTTTCTCCAAAGTAAATAAGAATAAAGTAACTCACCATTTCCTGGTGGATTTCTAGCAAATGGGCATCTTTTCATCATCTAAAATGAAAAGGAAAGAAAAAAAACCTTGTTATTTTATTTATATTACGAGTATCTTCCCACCACCCACCCCCATTTAGACTTTTAGGTGGAGTTTATATTGCTCCTCTTTTCTACAAATTGGAGTAAGTGCTTTAGCAGCACAATCAACTTTGTGTGTTATGGAGAGTGGCCTGGAATACTGCCAATTTGATACTTCACTACAAAAGCAAAAAGACTTGTGCAAATACTTACCCCTCATGAAATCTGAAAATTAAACCCACAACAGCCTTTTAATACTAAACCCTATTTATTTCTCAATATAACTTGTTTAAGCTGAATACAGGCCACATTTTGGCACTATTTTTCTGTTTTGTTTCATTTCATCACATATGCAACAAGCAATCTACCAAAGCTATGAAATGGTCAAAGGCACATTACTGAAGCTTTTAAACAGTGGCTTTTAATACAGAGACAAATCAAACCTGCTTGTAAAACACTACATTCAGTGAAGAACTGCATGGGAGATACTCCAGCAGCCAGTATACTACAATGGAATTAAAATCTACTGGAAATCTACTGCATCTCTCCCTTTTTGATCTTATTTTTTGTAATCTCTATCACTGTCACATCCAGCTCTCTCTGTAATCTAATATGGATTAAGTCTGTCTGCTCCTCACATCATGGAATCTTTAGGCATTTTTCAGGCTAAGAATGTGGTTAAGGGTAATTTGTTCTTATTCTTTGGTGTACCTATGTTGGTTTTTTTTTTCATCATGATAAAAGCAGTACAAGGCTAGATCAGATCTGTGATGATGTTTTCCAAAGACGACATACTATTGCCTTAATTTTGCCCACCATGGAGGGTTGCTGTGCCACAAAGATCTTGCTAATTGACTCCCTTTTAGGCTGCCAATTACAGTATGGCTATTTGCTGAAGATAATTGATCAGAGCACGAAATCTTCATTAAGCCCTGTAAGAGTTCTCCAGATTTGCATGGGAAAGGTCTGCCAGCTGCACAGCTCAGGTAATTGCACTATTATCTCCCCAAAGTAGACAAAACAGAGTTTTATTTCTTAGTTAAATCTATCCCAGCCTTTTAAAGGAAAAGATTGTATTCTGAGCCACACACATGCAGCACCCTCTCTGTAGTGCTCTCTCCAGCAGGTCACCAAAGCACAGAAATTGGACTAGAGACTTGTACAGAAGTAATACTGTACAAGTCCTCTTGTGGAAGCAAAAGTGGAAATAAAATCCCAGATTGTCTCTCCCACTAGCCAACACTCGTTATGTTGCAAACTATTTTCATCTTCACCGTTATGAAAAAAAAATTTCTTTCAAAAATGTAGAATTACAGGTATTGCAAGTAGATCCCTCAGTATATCAGGTTTTCCTGGTTTTCAAAATGGAAGGTATTTTTTCTCCATCTTGCATGTATCCTAATAATCATTGTACGTTCAAAGATAATATTTCAAATTTTACTTGGTTGCCACTCTTCTACATCACAGCTTGTATTTACTTTTGAAAGCCGCTTACAAGTTTTCAATCCTCAGAAAGCTTTTTGACAACAGTAGTGTGGTGGAGGAGACAGTAAAGGATCTCTGTCTTCCACAAAGCAATTAATTACTCAACTTGGAGAATGATTTTCTTATTCTATTTAAGAAGAAAGAAAATAGAAACCAAAAGGGTGAATATACCATGGCCCAGTGGACTCGTGTTCTTTACATAGCTGAATGAAAATCAAATCCATAATGTAACAGTATTTCTTTTTTTCTTTTACCCTGAGGTAACTCAGTTCCACTGAGGCCGGGGGAATCATCCTTGATGTTCAGCACTGTCACAACAGGGCTGCTCTAACCCTGCATTATGCACAAGATTTATTAGCAATACCATTTTCCCCTCATTCTCTTCAAACACTTCACAGTCATTAATTCTGTTTTCTAATCAAACAACGCTCCTCGAGGAAGTCTGGAAGTGCCAGGGGTCAGATTTTCAGCTGGTATGAATGAAAGCAGATCTGCTGAAGCATCAGGGAGCCGTGTCCACACGCACATCTGAAGCTCTGCCTTCTTTGTGGCTCCTCTCTCCCCGTCACTTAAATTGTGAAAGCGCTTCAAGAATCATAAAAAGATATTGTTCTTTTACTTGGCACATCTAAATTTTACTCCAGATTTAGCTCAATTATTACTTTGCCTTTAGACAACCCTGCCAGACTGACATTTTGGCAGATATTACAAAAGACATTCGTTATCAGAAATCTGTGTGGCTTTCTGTTTCCTAAACTGGATATTTATTATCTGTGAGCAGCTGATTCTGCATCATTAATTCATGCCCTCGTGGTTTCTTGCATTTGTTACTGTGGTCTTTCTCAAATCTCCTTCCAATCCTGTATTTTTATTAGGGAGGTTTGTTAAACTAGTAATCTAATCTAAGTTTGTTTTATTTGCATTCTCTGTATGATTTCTTCTACTTCTACTGTTTCAATACAGAGGCATTCTTAACAAAAAAAAAAAAAAAAGGTTATAGGAGTTTTATCCTTACAATTCTTGGCTTATCAAAGTCAGTGCTGGTTGATAAATTGTTCTTCAAACAATTAGTTCTCCTTTGACTCACCATACAGATCAGAAAAATAAAACCAAACCCTCACCATTTTGTAAACTCAACTGAAGTTCATTTAACTGCTGAACAGCTGGTTTGGAATGTAACTCTTTCACAAAGTGAGGGGTGGTTTATGTTATTTAGCATTAAACAATAGGCCTGTGTTAGATCAAACACATGCATCAAAAACCTGAGTACAAAGAAGTCATTTAAGAAATCATGGAAATCATACATAAGGTAAGCTGTGCTTGTTTCTAGTTGAGAAGGCTTCGAATACAAAGTGATATTCCAAGGTTTTTCTCTTAGCATCTAATATTTACAGTAAGCAGCATGCTGTATATTCAATTAATGTAAACTTTAAACTGCAGCTACAAATATTTACTACAGATTAGATATATAAGGAGGATGATCCAGACACATTAGTACGATTCCCTGCACTCGTGTAACACAGGGCATGAGCATAACCCCACAAATAATGTCAGAGTTACTGCCTCTTCACTGCTGTAACACGGAGTTTTCTTGTCCATTGTGTTCATAGAACACAGAAGGAATTATTGAGAGCTCGTTTATCCTGACTGTCACAACTTTTCACCTTTCCTTACACATTTCCCTTTCACTGATAAGCTTCAGCTGTAGCAAAATAAAAACTTCAAGCTCAACAAAAATTATACTCTTCTTGTAAGTTCTACTGCCCGAGTATGAAATATAATAAAACAGGAAAGAAGACAGGAGCAGGAAAATTTTCAAAGACATTAGAAATTCTCTTATTAATAGGATTGTCCATGCCAGATGACAGTCCTCTTCTCCCCCCACCACCTCTTTCCAAAAGCTGTTTATAGCCATTTCCAAAGCTATTTAATGGATTTCTTTTATCATGTCTACAATTACACTGCTCTTCCGAAATGGAAAGTTTGATTTTAAATGTCTCCAGCTTTCATTTAGTGGATTTTCTCATTTGTATAATCCAACTGCTTCTGCTCCTTGGAAAGTACCGTGTTGTTTTTTTAATTTAATATCTCTCACTTTTGCCAGATCTGAGCTTGGACAAAAAACTTGCAGCTGCATTTTAGACTAAAAATAAAAACCAATATATGCTGGAATAATTGTGGTACAGAGGAGTTTGGTCTCGTTCCTAGATTCTGTTCGAGACATTGACACATGGATTGCCATATCATGACACACACCTGCTCAGGGAAATTTTCATCACTAGCAGCCAAAAATAACAAATATTGGACCACTCCAAAGCTTCCATTATGTCTGGTCTCACACCCTGGCTATTCAAGTCAGAATGAAAATTGGACCCATAGGCCACGAGAGATTCTTGGGCGTGTATAAAACCTTCTTTAAAAAATTATCCAGAGACAAAGAATTCGTCATGCAAATGGATGGGTGGGGTTTTTATTTTGCTCCATTCATTCTCCTACAAACAAGAAAGCCTAGAGGTGAGCCTCACTGCTTCTGTGTTTGAGGATGGGTTTGTCTTTCTGAGTGCCTCTAGCTTTAGATGCTTCTGGGAGAGGCTGAGGGGAATGCAAGAATGGAAGAGGAACCTCCAATGGCTGCTCATCCCTTTTTAAAATGGTTTCTGAATGAAGACAATGTAGTCTCCAAAATGTGCCTGGGTCTTGCATTGGAGTAAAAAAGTAAGATTTGATATATACCTTAAATAAAGTAGCTATTTAGGTGGATAAAAACACATGAAATGTACCACAAATTAAAGCAATACTATGGGTCTCTATGTGTGGGGCAAAATTCACCTTTATGAAGCAAATATAGTTCTTAAAACCCATTTACACACAAACATTTCAGGATTTCCTGGACAATTTTGCTCTTATGTTATGACATCACACTGCACCATTCTTTGTACTGTGATAAGCAAATGACTGTTCAACAGTTCCAGTAGAATTTATATAATGCAGAGATACTTTGACATAAATTGTACCAACAGAGTAATCACTATTCCATAAATTATTTCAGACCAATTGCAGGGCAACACTTTTCCTCCACACCTGATCCAGTGGGACATACTTCTTTAAAAATCCCAATAAATCTTTTTATCTTGTATTCTAAAATACACTGACTGCTCTCATTGACCGGACAACCAAAAGTACTCCCTTCAAATTCCAACCACAATTTAGAAGGGTGCAAAAGAGGAAAATGGAGTCCCATTTTAAATAAACACATACCTTTGAAGTCTGTGGAGAATTTCCTTCCATTTAGCAATTTCAAGTGCAGTGCCAGCAGTCGTCTCTTGCACAGCAACTTCTCTGAAGTAGCTCCAGTTCCAGTAGATGTAACTTCCTCCATATATCTCTGCCTGGAAAATCCAACTGGGATGTCAGCAGAAAACCTCAACAGCCAAGGGTCCAGATCCTCATAGGTGGATAAGAGGGAATAAGACGTCCTAACAGGAATTGCAGATATGTGTCTAAATTGTTTATTATTTATAGCAATCACTTCTTGTGAAAACACCAAAGACATTTTCACTGATTTGGAAATTGTCTATTTGTCCTGAGAGTATGTGGAGGTCCAGTTCTCTGGAAGTGTTCAAAGCCAGGTTGGATCAGTAACCTGATCTAGTGAGTGACATTCCTGCCCAGGGCAGGGGGCTTGGAACTAGGTGACTTTTGAGATCCTCTCCAATTCTATAACTCTGATTCTATTTCAAGTTACCTTTTACTTCATTCAGTGCTCGTGTTACAAAAAAACCTTTGTGAAGCATGACTAAAAGA
This sequence comes from Brachypodius melanocephalos, assembly GCA_013398615.1. Classification (NCBI taxonomy): domain Eukaryota; kingdom Metazoa; phylum Chordata; class Aves; order Passeriformes; family Pycnonotidae; genus Brachypodius; species Brachypodius melanocephalos. Next base: position 888,315 of record VZSR01001831.1, on the reverse strand, counting down.
GTATATTAAAATCAGGTTTGGTGATTTGCAATGTTTTTAGTATGGTGTCTTTAATCAAATAAAGTTTTTGGGTTTAAATTCTTGTATATGAGCAGAAAGCTAAATTTCTCAACTTTGGTAGCTGGTCATGACATTTAGCAGGTAGAACACACGTAGAATTAATTCATCTCAGGAGTTAACATTTCCTATACATAAACATGCCTAGAGAGGAGAGAGGAACTCAACTGCAGTTGTACAAGGGAAAATTCTGTCCCTGTCTGCCACCAGTTTATATCTACCTTATATACACATTGCATCATTTCCTATGGATGAAGTCCCATATCTAAAACACCAGCATCTGACACTTAAGGAACAGGCTGGTTTTAAATCACCCCTGAAGTTCTGAGCTGAATTTCGGCACCTCCGGTAGCGATAGCAATATTGATTTCTACACAATCTAAATTTCATTACATGAGAGAGTCCTTGTGCAAAAACATCAGCAGACAGTTAAAAAAAAATAAAAATGGAGAGGGTTGTGATGGTATAACAGGCGTGTTGCATGCTGTGCTTTCCTTCCAGGTTTTTGCAGAAGAATGTAGAAAATACTACTACATCTCCTTCCATCTCAAGGGAACAAGCTTCTCCAGGAGCAGCTGCAACAGATCAAACAAGTAGTGGAAACCTCTAACTCTCATCCTTCTTGGAAGAGCTAAAAAGACAATTCCTGTCTCCTACCCTTGTAATTTACAAATTAATTTCAACAGAAAAAAAAAATATTCTGAAGGGCCTTCCCCTCTGCCTTGTGTAATTTAATTCTCACTTCAGATGTAAAGGGTCTGTGGCAAAACTCCACACTTGTTTACAGAAGTTAAGCCCCATGTTTACCCAGTTATAACTAAATCAAAGTTTTCTGCCACAGCATTCTGTTTACTTGACTCACTTGGCTCCCTCCACAGTGCCTTTAGTGACACATCCAAATGTTTTGTGGTTGGTAGCTGTTGCCTCCTAATCTTTAGTGACAGCTCAGCTCAATCTCTGGTGTTTTCCAGGCTTGGATAGAAGAAAAATAAGTATCTTTTTTTTCTTATACTCACTGACTTTATCCTCTTTTCTTTTTTTCTTCTTTTCCCAAATGTTCTCTTCAATAGAGGTTTTCTGCTTTTCACTTTTAATGACTGAGCTTTCAAATTCTGAATTTTAATTGATCTCTGAGATATTTCTCATCATGTACTCATGCTTAGGAAAAAAGGTTTCTAGTGACAAAGATGTTAAAGAAATTATTAATTTATTTGATGTCTGATGTAGCAAAATTCCTGTATAAAGAAAGAAGTAACTTTTTCCACCTTGTTCTTTCCTCACCTCGTTTGCTTTCCGTTTTAGAAGGGAAAATCAGATGGAGATGAGAGGGCAACACTGAAAGAAAAACATGATGAAGAGCAGTCTCAGAGGATGGGCTGTGAGACAGAAAGCTGGTGGTTTTGCACAGCTCTGGTCGCTTGCAGTCACACAAGCGAGAAGAAAGGAAGGATTTATCAAGCCGACACTGTCTCCCTGCTCCGAGTGCAGAGACCGATCATTTTCTGTCTCTTGGCTAGTCTTTGTAATAAATATAGGCTTGGTGTGTAATGAAAACCAGCTGAGTGTTTCTCAAGGTACAGATGCTTTCTTTTCTTCTGATTCCAGCTAAGATTGTTCTTACTCTTCATAATCTCCCACAGCTGCCAAAAATCCATCTTATCGTTGCATGAGGTGAAGTTTCCATTAACAGCTATTATGGTAGCAGAGGTCAGGCATCCAGTGTCAAATGAGCTGCTAAAGAGAAACACTGTGCTAGAAAATCCTGTACTAGGGAAGAAAACCTCAACTGAGGTGTGTTTTATTATTAATCTGAATCGCTGTTATATGCAGATGTGGCTGGGCCATGCTGCTGACAGACCGGTTTCTGATGTCCGGGAAAAAGACAGGGAAATTTGGGGTGTGGATGAGGTGGGAATACACATCCACTTGGCTGGCTGAAGAGGAATTTTAACAGTTTTGATGATGTTCATTCTGTCAGCCAAGCAGACTGGCTGAAGGGCTCTAATGAAGGAAGCTTTGGCCATAAACATCACTTGCCATTTCAGCACTCGCGTTGCTGCAGGTGTGGCTCCTGACTCCCAGTCAGCACTGGGGAATAAAATAAAAGCAATAACGATAATAGCCCTTAGTTTCCAATTACCTAATGGAAAATGAGGTGTTTCCCTCAAAAAGAAACAGTGCCATCTCAAACATTTTCTTTTTGAGAAGACCTTCCTCTAGTTAAGGCATCTGGATTGAACACGTTCTTTGTTGATGGAGAATAACAATATTTTAATGCCCTTCTAGTATGGTGACATATTTTCTTTTGGAATTACCTACCTGAAACTCATACTGCTCAAAGGCATTTTGACTAGGAAAACCCTGAATGTGTTTTTATAAATCTCTATCTCCATGATAAGTGCACCAAAAGCTGTAATCATAAGGGCAGGCACACTGTGCAGTGCCAAATAATAATTGTCAGTATGCTACACACTGAACAAAGACAGAGGTAAAGAAATTTTTGAGAAGTTTCAATAAATTTAGGAATTGTTTTACAAACTCCCTCAATTTTAAAATAACGAAATGCAGTTATTTGGAAAAACCTCACCAAAATATTGAGTACCACAATGTATTTTAAAAATTACTTTTGACATTTGAAAATATAAAGGAATACAATATTTTCAGAAAATACTGGCTATTTTTCAAAGAATCACAGCATTATTCTTTCTACAGTACCTCAATATTGAAGGCTCTAAATTCTAAATACAGACTCTACCAAAAATGCCACAACTGTCAGACACCAATATTATTGCAATATCTCAGCAACATCCTGCTGAGACATGGCCACCCTTCCTCTTCCAAAAAGCCATCTTGTGAATTTATGTCTTAGGTTATGTGGAGAATTAGACTTGGTTTGTCAGCCAGCAGCATTTTTGTGTGATATGGAAAACCATTTCCCACACAGAGGTGTGAAGACCCTGCACTGAATTTAGTCCCATGTTTTGCAGCCTTAAAAAATCCCTGCTGTAATTAAATCACCACAAAGCTCTTACAAAATCACTCACAGCAAAGCACATGAAACCCCATCTCTGCTGACCTGTTGGAGTAAGTCCAGAGGAGGCCACCAAGATGATCAGAGGGATGGAGCTCCTCTCCTGTGAGGAAAGGCTGGGAGAAATGGGGTTGTTTGATCTGGAATAGTGATGGCCTTGGGGTGAACTAATTGCAGCCTTCCAGGACCAGGTAGTCTACAAGAAAGATGGAGAGATGCTATTAAAAAGGTGTCTGGAGTGACAGGACAGAGAGAATGGCTTCAAGCTGAAAGAAGGTAGACTTAACTTAGCTACTAGGAAGAAATCCTTTACTGTGAGGGTGGGTAAGACACTGGAAGAGGTTTCCCAAAGAAGCTGTGGATGCACCATCCCTAGAAGTAGTCCAGACCAGACTGGATGAGGATCTAAACAACCTGGTCTAGTGAAAATTTGGGACAAGGTGATCTTAAAGGTCCCTTCCAAGCCAAACGATTATGTGGGCTGCAGCTTTGGCCATCAATTCAAGAAAATCCAGCACCCAAGACTCTACCACCAGAACCTGGGGAGCAGCCTCCTCCCCAGATGGAAATACAGAGAGGAAATACACAGGTGCTCTGTGGCAATGCCATCCCCACAGCCACCTTGACCCCAGGATCCCCAGGGCCCCAGAGGGGCTGGCAGAGAGGGAGCGGTATAGGCTCTGCAGGATAACCTGGAAACACAGAGCATTATCTGCTGTCTTCACAGAGCCCCACAAACAACACTCTTAATCTGTACCTTCTATCACGAAGAAATGCTATGGGAGCAGAAAGATGCAGTACTAAGCAGCTTTTTCTACCCTCCTCCCCTGCTGAAAGCAGAGGTGGACACTTCAACAATGAAGCCAGATGATGTGAAATAGTCTGCAGTCACTCCTCAGTTCACATAGAAATATGCTGTCTTCCTTAGTGCTAAAATGTCAGGAAAGTCATTAAGTCATAGCTTTGAATCAAAAGGATATTGAATAAAGAAAGCCACTATTTTTTAATGTATTAATGAAAATGTTTTTCACTTGTCTCAATTACACAAAACCTTGTTTTACAGAACACACAGTTAGACTACAAACACCAAAGTGTTTCGGATTTTTTTCTTTTCCTAACTGGGGGAAGACTTACATATATGTCATGATTTCTGGTGGAAATCTGGCCTGTTTCAAAGAATGGTGATAACAGGAATACCGGATTAATGGACATCTCAGTTGGATTAATAGCAGGAAAGTTAAAACATACATTACTGAATAAAGCAGGTATGCTCTGCTATTTAGAATTGCACTTTGAGTAACTGTGAGTGACCAACAGGTTACAAAGAACATTTCTCAAGATGTTGTTTATGTTGAAACAAATATTTTGCAACTTGTGTTCTGCTCCTTAATGCTGGGGTCCTCCTTAAATATGAGTGAGATTAGTCAAGGATAAAATGGTTAAACAGTTAAAACAGTAAAACAAATACAACAGGTCCTAAAGGTCTTTTCCAACTTAAATGATTCTCTGATTCTACAACGTCAGCGCTTCTATTGTCCTCTCAATATTACAGGAGCAGTCTGCATGCACGAATCTCTGACAAAATGATTTTCAAGGCTCCTGTAGTTTAGCACAGTTCTGTCTTCCAGGCAAAATGGGAGGAGAACCCAGACTGAAAGCAGAACGAGGTGGGTTGGCTGAGGAAGGCTGCCACATCTTGCTGCAGGGCTGGCAATATTTATGCTGCCCTTTACATGCCAGCTCTCTCTCTTTCCTTCGTAAAGAAGGGAGGATTTTACCACCCTACTTGCAAATATATGCAGAGAAAGATATAGGAAATGGCATCTAAGGTGGGCAGGACCCCTGAGGAATTGTCACACCAATCGCTGATGGATGAGATCAGCAACAATACAAGTATGATAAATTTGAGACAGGAACTGAAATAAGAAAAAAAAGCAAAAACAAACTAAAATCTGTTTCTACCATCAAGATGCAGCTGTAGACATTAGTGCTATGGGAAGATGTGGAGACAAAACCTGATAGTAAAAAGTTATTGCAGGATACGCGGACATAAAAAAATATAGATTTGAAAGTAATGTTAAAAATGCTTGGCTTTTATCAGCATCACACTCAATGTAGCTCATGATTGTTCTGCTCCCTTAGTATTACACACTTCATTGTGGACTCCCACCAAACACCAGCAGCTGCAAGGACAGGGAAGGGGCTGATTTAATGCAGCAGCTCCCTTACTTCCTCTTGTTTCTGTCTTCTTCACAGTAGGAATCCATCACATTTATATGCACCAGAGCAGAAATAACAGTATTTCCAGTTAAAACTCTAACACAAATTAAGCTCTGTTTTGTTGGTTACTATTAAGTCAGGAAATAGTTTTTTTTTTCCCTGAGAATTTTTTTTTAATAAAAGTCAGATGTTTTAATCCGTGTTTCTTAGACAAACTTTTGATTTCATTAAAAATTGACTGCATTAAAAATTAAAAGTCTGACATTTGTTTTATAAAAGAAAAATGAGCATTGAGAAAATATTAGCACAATCATAGTAAAAATGCCTTTTGTCGCTGTATTTATCCTCTCTTGATTAGGGTCCCTGATCAAGCAACTTCTTTTTTGATGCTTTACAATCCCTTCTCTTGTTGGACCTGGTGCTTCATGAGAGGTGGCTGAGTCTTAGCCCACAGGGGAACAGGGGTGCATAAAAAATCCAATGTAGTTTTCACTAGTCATCATATCCACACTCCCTGACAGATTTTTCATTGGGGCACCTTTTGGGTTTCTTTCCATAGATAATTAAATTTCCAAGTAAAACATGAAACAAACAGTTCTACGCCAAAAAATAGCTTTGATAAATAACTTTCAACCTGTCCTACTCATTATTACGTACTTAGCATTTCCATGTGTGCTGAGGAGATGGTATTACACCTGAGTTAATCATACATGCCCTGAAATACATAACTGCACCTTCAGCATCTGCAGGGGAGTTCTGACAGGCTGGCCAATAACCCAGGAGCTGCACCAGACCCTGTTTCTGAGTTTAGCAACTGGAAAATAAAAGCATCACAGGCACCAGGGCAGTGGAGCAAAGCAGTGTGTACTGGAGGGCTGGGCTGGTTTGATTCTCTGCACAAGCAGGATGCTGCACGGATTGTTTTTCTGTCAGTGAGCCAGAAGTTCATAGGTAGTGGGGCTGAGTCGATCCAGAGGTAACTGGAGGGAATTTCACTCACACTCCAGCATTGTCCTCTCAGCACAATGCTGGCTACTTCTCCCCTCCACCTCCTCTGCCCTTTTCATTATTACTGCTGCGCTCAATAAGGTAGCAACATATGTGCTGTTTTTTCCCAGTCCAGCAACAGTAAGTGTTAAGTAGATGATAGCTCCAAAATGCAACGTGTATATCATATTTTGTGACTAACACGATCTCCCAATCAGGACATTTTGATCTTCCAGTTATAGCTAGGGACCTTGGCAGGAAATGATCTTTTTACATGCTCTCATAAACTCTGAGAAAGTCTGGTTTTGTTTCACCCTTTCTGCTAAAGAACACCAATAGTTTCTCTTTGCTTTCCCAGTGTATGTTTACCAAGCTGATAAAGACTGCAAGACGGATCGAAAGAAACACTTGGTTTATTTTCTTTTATTTTGGCAGTGATAAGAGTGTGGAATCCATTTTAAAACCAGGAGAAAAATAATTGGCGTGTTCCAATTTTTTTTTTTTATACACAGGCACACATGAATGCATGCACACACAGATTTTAGAGGTTTTTATGGGTACCTTCTTGACTTGCAGCCAAGCCATGTCAGTACGAGCCAGCTCATGTATTTAATTTTATCAGCATATAATGGCAGACAGATTTTCTTCCTTTCTGTGCTGCAGCACGAGAAGCTTTCTGAGGAAAGCTTGTTTTTTACTAGGAAACAGGAGAGTGCATGGTAAGAGAAGTAAACCCTTTGCTTCCATCATCCAAGAGAGATTAAAAACACAGACACATCTAGATGATAAACTGAAACACAGTATCATGCCCTCTGTGTAATTTATGAAATACATGCCTGAACTAATAAACACCTCAGGGAATAGTTAGTGGTGAGTGGAAGGCTTAAGTGTGGTGGTTACATTAAAATCAGGCTAGACTAGCTAAGGTTTTGCTCTTAGGTACGGGAAACAAAACAGAAGCTCAGTCCAAAATTCAGAAAAATCTGCTGAACTTTCAGCCCTCTCCATCTCTGTCTCCCTTTTCCACAAACACACAACCCTCTCAGTAAATTCCAACCAGGAAATAACAAAAAAGTGCTTGAAAAACACAGACATTACTGTTTGGTTATTATGGTCAACATTCAGCAGAATTTGCAAAAAAAAAACCCAACTCTTTATGACTTTTAGGCTTAAAACTTACATTAGAGAACCCAAAGTACTGCAATTTCTTTATCCAGCGTGCTGGGTTGAAGGCAAGGTCATTGCTTGCCAGCAGGCTGTGACTGACTCTAATTAAACATTTTTTTTACCACTCATCTGCGGCTGGGGAACATGTCATTAAAACACAGGAAACATTAATCTACAGATTAATGCTATAAAAAGAAAACTTTTACACAATCTTTACCCAACAATTAGAAGAAGCTTACAAAACATTAACCCTTGGAATGCTACAATACCACCAACGAGTAAGAGCTCCAAGTGGATGTTACTCTGCTAATTACCTGTGTCGTCATCAAGTCACAGCAGTTTTGCACCAGAGTGAGGGTACTTACCCCAGTACTGTTCCATTCTATTGCTTCCATACTCACAGACCTTAAATTAGGGAATTGGTTATGTGTATTTACTACATTTTGACTATTTGGAACAAACTTCAAATGCTTGTCAGAAAAATGGTGGGTGCTCACTCTATAAATCCCTATGTCTCAGGCTAGGCTAGTCAAGAGCCCAGAACATACAGTTATTTATTCATTATTTATTTTTGTCAAGCACTGTGGTCCATCTTGAAGCAATTGCATTGCTGTGTGAAGGCATCTCCATGCTAGCTCCATCTGCTTATGAAACCAAGTAATGTTTTGGGGTAGGAGGGTAGAGACAGAGGGGGATTCATAGATGGACAAAGATTTCTATGCTCTTGTCTGTTTACCAGAAATATGCAAAATTTGCTGTTGCTTCTGAGGTGATAAATAGTTATTGCACTGAATCCCCCCATTTATTCTCTTTCTTTTCTGTAAAGAGTTATACCTAAGTTTGAACCCTTTAAAAAGGGGTTTATAGAGATTAGAAATGGTGTAATTAGTAACATTCATTTTGTCTTAAATTTTATAAATCTATATACCTACAGAGAGCACATTCAGTATTTTTGTAGGTATGCAAATAAATTTGAGGACATATTCTTTCTATTGGTACCTGTAGATGAATATGTATAGGTGAGGAAAAAGAACATTTATATTTAATTTTTCAATCTGCACTCTTAGAAATGTAACACACAGTTTCACCAGTAGCATATTATCACTGCTTTTACTTTTCAGGTTTTTTCATGACAAAAAGGTCTGCCATCCAGTCCTCACTGTTACAAAAGCATTTAGTTAAACTAGTTAAACAAGTTCAGATTGTTGCTGGAACCACGGTGGAAATATTTACAGTAAAACTCACCTGGCTTCAAGTATTGTTCCAAAGTTGAAACTCAGCCCAGTCTTGGAAGGTTCACAAAGGTTCATTAGCTTATTTGAGCAAAACCCAGGCTCGTTTTCAAGTAAACTTTGGCTGATATCTAGTTCTAGATAAAGGGCACAGTATGATAGTGATATGATTAAAATGGTTTGAATGAAAACCCTCTGCTCCCTCTTGTGAAGTGGAAGAGAAACATTATTGTTTTGCTTACCCATTCAACACTCATAAAATCGGTCACTCGCTTTCGGGGGGAGGTTTACTGCTTATGCTCACAAATATTCGCCAGAGGATTTACACAGTCAGCTAAGAAAATACAAAATGTGGGCAGGTGAAAGCATGGCTGGTTATTTAGGGAGTTAAAATGTCTCCAAAACTGGAATGAGCCAAGTGTGTTCTACCTTAGCGAGGGACAGAAAGGGAAAACAGCATCCTCTAAATCCTTACAGACTTAAAACTCTATCCCACATCATTACCATCACTTGACAGAGTTATAAACTAATTGTTTCTTATTTTCCATTAACCCAGTGGCCCAGCTTTTACTGCAGCTCAGATCCAAACAAAAGTCTTTCTAATCAGATGGGAATAGAAGATCCTTAATGAAGTTTAAGGACACACTGGAACCTGGTCTGTCCTGCCATGCTCTACTGCACATCACTAACCTGCAGAGAGCTACAGCTAGTTTGTCAGGATTAAACAAGGGAGGAATGAGAAAGTATTATTACCTCCTCTGAGGCTTCAGATCAGTTGTCAGTCTGCTGTGATGACCCTGGCCACCTCCAAGGCTCCCTGGAGAAAAGGAAAGGAAATTAATAAATAGGGGTTCATAAAGATGGCTGCAGCTCTAAAGGGCATCCACTGCTCTCTTTTTTCCTGTATTGTGAAGAAAGACTGCTTCAACCATATGAAAATATAATAAAATGCATATGTTTCTTTTATATAGGGAAAAGGTATGTAATTAGTTTTAGCTTAACATAAGGAAAAATGGGCTGGATGAATGTGTGTCACTATAAAAGAGAAAAGAGGAATTTTTAAAATTTTTTTTTTTTTCAGAAAGGCTCTTCTTAAAAATTCAAGCAGATGGACTAATTTCACTTAAGCTAAAAATAATACACAAGTGGAGAAAGCCAAACTTGAATCTCCTTTTGGAGTAGGGAGTGTCAGGTATATATTTAGAGGGATCCACATTTTCCTTGGCGGCTTGGGACAGGAATCAAAGGCATACCTTTGCTGCTTAACAAATCATTATCTTTACCTTCACTGCTTAGGAAAACAGGACCAGAAGTCTCAGTTGAGTACTGAACCTTCTGGTTGCCTACATAGTTTTTAGTTCATTCCCTGGCTCCACTTTGGAGTCTTCCATCCAGCTCTCTTCAAGACGATTGTGGAACAGAGAATTTTAATCCTGATGCAATCTGGATTCAAGGAGGGACTGTTCCATGGATCTAGAAGCTCTGCCTTGGTTTGTGCTTAACAATAGAAATGCAACTGAATGGATTTTTCAGAGGCATGGAAATGTTTTCAAGAGGCAAGAAAGTCTTTTAGTAAACAGCCTTGCCCTGTATCCTTATGGGATGTTAGAAAACCTGGTGCAAGTTTAATTTGCATATATTCAGATACAACCAAGTCCCACTATTACTTCTCTATACTGCCCCTCTCTTTGACAGGTGTGCCAGGAAATCAAGGCAATTTCACAAAATTCCAGGTTCGATTGTGGATACGGTTTGATACAGTGCAAAACCTCCTGTTTAAAGCATAGATCTTCTCTTCCTAAAAAAAAAATGGAATGTACCAGATTTGGGGTTTCTCCTTATCAGATACTTGTAATTTTTCTGCTTAAGCAGGGGAATTATTTCTCTTTCAGCTCAGTCCGAGCTTTTCCTTACATTTTTTTCTCAGCTGACGTGCTGAGGAAGGGAGGGACAGGGCAGATTTGGTGGGCACCTGGTGTCCAACCCACCACACAAACCAAGCAACCAAAATCACAGGGTTAAGCATGAGGAGGAAAGGGAAATGAAGAGGAAAAGGGCAAAGAGAAGAAGGGAAAGGGAGAAGTGGAAAAGGAGATGTACCTTTTAGAGAGGTGGTAAAAAACAACTTAAAATAATCCTGTCACTTATAAAAACGAAACCAAAATTAATCACAAGCTCAGAAATATAGATCTTCCATATTTATGCCAGGTTGCCCTTTGGAATGCAATCACATTTTAAATTATGGCTATGCAGAGCAAATAGCACTAAGTAGTCTAATTTCTATTTACAATTTAAAGTATATCTGAAGTGGGCAATCCCTGAGTGAAGAAAGAATGTAAACTCAGAATATGTGTTCAGTAACATTTGCTTAGTGAAAAAAATCTTTAGAGTTGCTACTGTGGCTCACTATTAAATCTGAGTAGCTGGGCCTGAATGATTTATGTGCTAAGTTATTAAAAGTAAATCAAATAAACGCATGGGAACACCAGTGAGCCTGTTTGCTCCTGCTAAATCCCCCTCAGGTTATTTCTCATGTATCAGCAGTGTGGCCAAGCAGACTGCAGGACTGTTTAAGTGTCATGATAATATTTTGGCATCTTCAATAAGCAGTGACAAAGGGGAAGAACTTTTGACACTCTCAAAAAGGGTTTTGGAAGTGTTTATCCATATAATTATGACGAGTTGTGTTAATTAATGCTGAAGGACCCTTCCCACATCACTTTCCTAAAATTTCACTTATCTTTGTGTCTTGAACATTTTCAGGACATATTTGAGACCCTATGAAATATATTTATGTGAAACATAAAATACATTTCCAGAGTTGCAAGCCCGCAGTCTTATTCTATTTTCTTCTTCCAAGTTTCACAGTGATGAAGTTTCAACATCAGTTTTCTTAATGAGTCATAATATCTGAAAATGATTTTACTGTAATTCATGTTGAACCATAGAATGAATCACAGAATGGTTTGGTTTGGAAGGCACCTTAAAGATCAGCCAGCTCCAGGCTCCCTGCCATGGGCAGGGACACCTTCCTCTGGATCAGGCTGGCTCAAGTAGAATGTGTCCCTGACCATGGCAGGGACAAATTGAAGTTAAGTTAACCAAATTAAAAAGATTTAAAATATATATTCAATCAAAAAGGCTTGCAGGCACCCTCTCAGGCTTTTTCCCAATGTGACTATTTTGCACAGAATATTGCAAACTGTACATAAATTACATTCATTTTCATAAGGATATCTTTCAAATTATGTTTTCTGTTGTGGAAACTTTCCCATACACGAAGAACTTCCATTATATTTTACTTTATTCTAATCCCAGTTATGCTTGTCAGGATCCGTGAAAGCTCAGTGCACTCATTCAAGCTGTGAGAGAACAGAATTTAGAGGACTATGCCTTTTTGGACTGTTCTTCTTTCAGGTTCATATGTGATTAAATAAATAGTTTGGGTCCATGTTTTTTCTCAAGGAGGCTTACAAAGAAATTGTCCATATTTAGAGTCTCAGCCAGTGAAACAATTTCCTTTTCATATTCTTTCTTACTGGAACACCAAGATGGAAAATTCATCATATTTGCTGAAGGAATAAAACATTGTTTTTATGTATGAGCATGCTCCCCAATTAACCAGTTCCCATGGCTATCATAGACACACATAAATATCACTGGTTTATACCACTGGATGTGTGTTCTGACCTGGAAAATTGTCACCATTCCTAAACTGGGATGTGTCTCTGAAACTGCCTTTGAAGAAGTCCACCCATCACTTCTGAAGACACACCTCACAGCGCTTTTCAGTGTGACCTGTTTATCACACAGGACTTGAAAAAAACGCCTGATTAAAGTTGTTTGTTTGGACATCATACTCCTACTCCCATTGTCACTTCTCTCTAATTTCACAGCTAACCTTCATACTCCAAAACAGGTTAGAAAGTTTCATAGAGCTACTTCTGAGGACCAACATTGCCAAGAATTTATATTTCCTGTTATTTATTAATAAAAACGGGAGTTTCACATAAAAAGAGTGTTGGTACTCAGTGTTTTCTTTCCACATAAAATGTTGGCTTTCTTGAAAAACAAAACCCATTAATATCCCAACATCCTTTTCTTTCCAGAGAACCTCTCCTGGTGTCCCATGTAAGTTTAGTTGGTTGGTTTGTATTTCCAAGGATTAGGTTCTGGGGACCTTCATCAGGGGCCACCATTCTTCTCTGAAAGCCAAAAAATGGCAGATGAAAAGGGCAGTGCATTTTTGCCAGCACATGTAGCACAGACAATTCTCTTAAGAAATCCCCACACAAACTGCAGCCAAAAAGGAGATTCCAGCTGAACTTTTCAGCTTTTTGGATTGCCTCTAAATCAGACAACACAGAGGAAATATTTCTTTTGCTGGGAAAAAAATTGCTTCTTTTTAAATAGCTTCCATTTTCCTATTAAACAAAATAGGACTTTCATAAAATAAAATACTCGTATTAATGAGCCTTCTGTACTGACCAACATGGAAAGAGCAAGCAGTCAAATATGAGATTATTCTTATTGGTTCTTATTTCATTACGCTTGAGGAATAGTCTGCAGATACCATCTGCAGGTAAATCCTGGAATTAAATGGACACTAACTGCAGCCCAATACCACCTCTGAGGTCAAAATCCAGTCCCATCCATTCCATTTTTTCAAGCCATTTTCAAATTCCAGAAGAAATTTTAAAATCCTCAAAAAAAAAAAAAAAAGTAGTGTTATGATGGAGGAAAACAAAAAACTATTTACTAGTGCTACAGCTCATTTCAAATGCCATTTCAGATTCTGAAAAAGCAGACTTGCATTTAAAAAAAAAGATTTTTTAAAAAACAAGTTTTCATTGGGCATTACAAATAGATATACAGATAATTCTGTAAGTCTTTGGGAGTTCTGAAGAAAAATATGAGTTTTTGTCTCAAAGTACAGGCTGTGTATTTCCCTCCCTACAGTCAGAAAAGGTTAAGCTATTCTCTGAGCCACTTATTTTTGGGTCAGCAAAGAAGGAGCTCTGCTAAAACGTAAGGTTTCATCTTTCAACAGGAAATGTCTGCCTGGAGTAGGATTTTCTTTCTCAGCAGCCCCGGGTTTATGGTAGCAATCACTTACAGTGCAGGGAAAGTGAAGGGGAGAACAAGCACCAGGTATTGTAAGCAAAACTTGACAGAAAAGCTGAACAAATTTTTGAAACAGGCTGTTTCCATTCCACAGAGAAAGTGGAAGGTGTTCTGTGACACTGCCTAGTTTATTTACAGAAATCTATAAGGTGTTCTTTGCTTGAGCACAAGTAAAATCAAGAAACAAGAGACAGTTTTGGTCTCAGTTTTCCAAACCTTAGTCCAAACGCCCTTCCAGCAGTTTCCTCAGGGACACCTTCTCCATGCTACACTAAGGTCTGTCTCCCGTCCTTTCACCAGCTCCTACATCAGATTCTTTCATCTTTTCCTCATCTCTCCCACAGATAGGCAAGCAATCAAAAAACAGAGGCTGGGAGAACACTTCTGCTTCCAATTGCCCTCAGTGAGCCTTTCCTGTGTCCTGTGAGGAGACCCTGTATGGGTGACTGCGTGTCACCCTTTTGGGTGGCACCACCACAGCTTTTACAACTGTTTCATTTCCTTTAAGACCCTAAAATTGCACTGGCCCACTACTTCACTTAGGTTTTCAGGAAGCTTAGTCTCAGCTACAGAGTTTATTTTTGTTACTTTCTTTCTTCCATTTAAATAATCTTTACTACATGTTAATAATGCACTTTAAAGCACTGGTGAGCAATAAGAAGAGGGTATTCCCCAGAAAACAGGACTATATGAAACAAGCAGAATACCTAGAAAACAACATTAGATTAACATCTATCACTTGTTAACAGCGGGAAAAAAATTAACCAGAAGGAAATGCTGTTATCTGAAAAATTCCAGTGGCTAGCCAGGAAAAACCAAGAAACTTTTCAGAGTCATGAAGATGAATTGTAGATTTCTGAGGAACTGCCATTCTATTCATTGATTTAGTGGTTTCTCATGCTAACAAACTTCAGAGTATGAAAGATAAGGCTTTCATTTCATCAGTCACCTCCAAAGCACAGGTACAACTGCTGTCTGCATGGGCATAGAAGAAAGTGAAAGTACACCATGGGCGATCCTTGTGCGGCAATGGTTCGGGTTTTTTTCTTTTTGAGCCCCAAAAGCAACCAGTAGTGTCAACTTCATGTGGATATCTCAAAGTTACAGCAGCAACAATAGCATTAGATAATTCTGGGAGTTATCTCCACTTTCTGGATGGAGGTCCTGTTTAAGCCCAGCTGGACTACCAGCTCATTTCAAGCTTCTACTGAATTTATATTGGGTGCTAATGATCTCCAGCTAATTCCAGATTGGAATTAAGAGTTTACAACAGAAACTGACCTTTGCTGTCTCGGAGGAAGAGAGGGAGTGAAATGATTATCTGAGGCTATTTGTTAGGTCTGAAAACCCACTTAATGGATCAATAAATCAAACAATGAATGAAGCTGGTTCAGAAAGCAGGTGTGTGGATTCTAGTGCTAAATAGGTGTTTCGTGTGAGAGAACAGGGTGGGTTATGTTAGACCGAATGAAATCAGCTGAACTGTGTCCTGTAAATCCCCAAGGCAGGATGACATTTGTTCTAACTTTACCATCTCTTCTTGTAAGAACACAGTAAAACACCTTTGTACGTGTAGCTAGCACAAAATGTGTCAGCACACCATGCATGTAATGTTTGGTGAGTTTTAATGCAGTACACTAGTAACAGATAAATGCATGAGTGTTTGTAAGAGTAGATCAGTCAAGGGCTGCCAGGAAACATCAAAGATTGCTTGGTGCTCACACTAAATATACTAAAGGACATTTTCTAATTTAAGACAGAATAATATATTACTGAACAGTCATGAAAGAAAAATGAAGGACAGGACAAAAAGAGGACCAGCTTGCTTAGGAAAATCCAAAGCAAGTGAAGCCCTAAACCTCATCTTTCCTTTCCTCCCCATGGCATGGCATAAGGGAACTCCAGAGACAACTGGTTTTTCCAAGTGATATTCAGCTTACCAGCAGATGTAGAGAAAACCACCACAGGAAAGGCTGCAAGAGACACACACATTATCCCAAGAGTGCTTCATTAGTCCATCAGTCAATGGTCTTCATTGGAAGAGTGGCATGTGAAAGGCTATCAGAATATCTGCCCTGGGATATTTTAATATGTTTTTGTCAGTTTAGGGTTTTTTAATTATTAAGATGTGCCAGACTGGGATTTTTTTACAAAAATGATAGAAATAGTAGAGAAAACAGGCTTGCTCTCTGACAACATATAATGCTTTAGTTTATGTAAATTTGAAAGGCACTGCATGTTACAATGTGCTGTAGTGTACCACAACACTCAGGGTGATCACTCAGCAGAAAGATTTACTCAGTAAAGTCCCACTTTTCCCAACTCTTCTCATTACATGCTCTTGTATTACAGTGGAATAAGGCCAGAGCCTTGTTCCATTCCATGGTAAACACAGAACAAGCAGGTAGCACGTAAACTTATTTTTCACATCATAGATCTCTCAAGAAGAACACATATGGATGTCTCCTTGCCCCTAGAAAACTTTGTAACAGCAGTCTGGAATATGATTCTTGTAGTAAAGCCAATTCCAAACCAATACCCGCTGATATTATCACTACAACACCTTCCTCCATACAAATTTTTCCCAGACAGTACATTTTTGAGCTAAGTCCAATAATCATCCTGAAATAGCATTTTCCAAGTGTTTTCCAGTCCATAACAGGCAATGTCTAGTAAAGCATCTAGTATAACCTCGGCAGAAGGAAACCTGTACTTCCAGTAAATCTTTCTAAGCAGTCAGAGAATATTAAATTGGAAGGAACTGTTAGTCTGTTGAGATGTGATAAAAATCCAGTATCAACTTAGACAATTACAGAAGTTGCTTACCATCAAACAAAATCAGGTGCAAAATGCTCAGCTGAAATCAGGAAAATTGTATGCACAAAGCCAGAATGAAGAATGATTAAGCAGCAGCTGTTAAGAGGTTTTAAGGAGTGTCACGGATCACAGGCTGAACATAAATCAAAGTTGTGCTCTGTGGAGAGAGGCAGGCATCACATCAGGGTGTGTTTTACAATATTGCCTGTGAAAGACTGGAGATGGAGCCCTTTCAGTGGCTGTGCCAGGAGATTTCTGGATGCCTGCCCTGGAAACACCAAACTGAGAACGAAGTTCACCATTTAGAGTCTGCAAAGGGGTGGTGAGAGTGAGAATAAGTGATAAAACAAGGGGAAGGAGATGAGGAGACAGGGGAAGTCGAGGAAGGAAAGACTGAAGCTCCTTAATTAAGAGAAAACAAGATAAAGGTGAGAGCGGTGCTCAAACAACCGAAACGAGAACAGCTCTTAAAACCCTTTGGACTTCCAGGAGTAAACAGCCCTTCCATAAAGTTATGGAATTAAACTTCAACAGCAAAGATGAGTTATGCACTGGAGGGAGGCTAATAAAGCTATCAGGCAGGCCCAGGAAGAGCATGGGCCCTCCATCACTGGAAGCCCTGAAGACAAATGTGTTGAGACACAGGCGAGCTTGATTCTCCCAGTGGGGCAGGAGAGACCTCAGCAGGCACTTTCCAGCCTTACATTCAATTATCCTGTGATTCTACAAAACTACTGCCATCACAGTATCATTCATCTCTTCAGAAACTATGCAGCCACTACTGAAATAAAATAAAGGGAGAAGAGGGGGCGATGAGGTTTTTTTTTAAAAAGTTTCTTGTGATGGATGTGAGTCTCTGATAGACTCCTGGATGTCTATTAAGGAAACCTCCAGAAGGATACAAGTCTAATATTTCCCATTTTGCCTTCTTTTTTACCCTCACTACGATTATTTAGATTCCATTTTGTTTATACTAATCTTAGTGCATCACATCCTCCACAGCAGTTTTCAAATACGTCCCCCCAGAATAGCCCAAGAGATCCCCTGCATGATAAAGATGAGCCAGGAATCTTTTTCTTCTTCTTCTTTTTTTTTTTTTTTTTTTTTTTTTTTAATGAACATGCTTTTGAGTTAATAATATGCTGAGGGAGCAGCTGCACTCAGCAAAACTCCAGCTATAAAACCCTGAAAAGCTTGTGTTTCTTTCACATCATACTGCAGCCAAGCCAGCTGAGCCTACATCTGCCTCAAATCACTGGCAGGTAAAGTTTGTGTCTCACTACAGGGATGAAGTCCCACTGGGTTATTTTATTTATTTGAAGCAGAGCAAACTGAAACATTTGGTTTAGCTTGAAATCATGTTTCTCCCCAAAGTTCACATGAATTTCAACAGACTTTTTTTTTTTTTTTCACTGTTTTGTTTTGATGTGTCTGTTTTCAGTGTATGTGCTGCATACTTGCAGCCACAAACAAAAGCCATAAAACTGAAGGGGGATTGCCATGGCTGTTTTTCCTTCAAGGACCATGACAAAGGAGCATGGTGCTTGCATTTGTAAACTCTACAACACAGAAACCCAAGGTGGGCAGCACCAAGCCCAATTTGAGTTAACAAACTCTAAAACGGGTGGAGTATACACACATTTAACAGAAATCCAAACAGCTCAGCTTTTCTCTTTATCTAGCCCTGTTAGCTTTTCTTAGTTTTGACATTCCTCTGGCTATTTGCATCCACATTCCCTTAAAGCATCTCTGTTCCCATAAATCCCTCCTGTATTGCCAACATTGCATTGGATTCGTCTTTTCAGATTGTCATTCCAAACAAACGCCGTGAAAAATAGCTTTCCAAGGTCTTAAATCACACATGCACAGCCTGATTTGGGGAGTACTGCTCAATCAAATAATAATATTAAAAGTTAACAATGCCAGTTAAGGAAAACATTGACCACAGGTTATAAGATCTTTGCTCTACAATCCTCTCTGCCCATCCTTGGTGACCTTCCTGCTTTCACCTGCTCCTCCTCACGACTCAAGAACTTCAGATATGAGGGTTGGCTTAAATAAGTTTCTTTCAGCAGCCCTCTCAAGCATCAATGACTCTTTCTCCTACCTCAAGAGACATCAGAAAAAGCTGTTTAAGGATTATTCTGATCTGTTTATTTACAGTTTTGAAATCATACCTTGTGCTTAGCTATCCACATGGATGTTCTGTATTCTGGAGTCCCTGGGTCAATGTATTTATCCAGAAAAAAAATCATTTAACATAGGAATTTCAACAATTATCCTGAAGGAAATTAACCGCAGTTGGTTTGACCAGATCAGTTAATTACAAATATCAGAACACACTGATGGCAAATATTTTGTTGCTTCTTAACCGCTTTGAGAGGAAAAAGGGGATTATTTGGGAAAAATTTGAAATGAATTAACAAATTTCACCACATGAACGAAAGCAAGAAATTAGTGCCCAAGCCCAGTGGAAAGACACAAATAAAATACTTGCATGTGGAAAGGGAATTCATTTTGCCTGTGTTTATAAATAAAGCACGTAAACAGTTGATTTTGGACTTTGTAACTCAGTGAAAATGTGAGTCAGAAAGTGTGAATTAATGTCACCAAACACAGCCACTCACCTACTCAAATTAAAAAGACAACTTTGACACGTTATCAAGAACAACAGAGTACAAATGAAAGCCAAGAGAAAATGAATGTTCTACTCATTTTAAAGCATTTGTATGATCTGTTTTCAAAGCAGATCTCCTGCAGCTTTTGTCTGACTTTCATGACACAGTAATTCACGACACAGGGGTGAGTGAATGACAGCTGCCCCTTCTGCTCAGAGCACTGACAGTGGTCACCTGTAGGCCAGGGCACCTGTGACCCTGCAGTGAAAAAGTCACAGAGATCCCAGCTCGATCTGCATTTGCTGCAGACATTAGCAGGAAAAATAAACAACAAGAGGAACTTGTGTAATTTGGCAAACTTAAACATAAAAGTGCCAAATGATCTTTCACTGTCATGGGCTCACAGACATGTTGAGGACCCAACCAGTCCTTTCCTTAGCTCAGGAATACTGTGAGGTGTATTTTGCTCACCCTTCACACATACTGATCCTCTGAAACATCTCCAAGGGGTAAAATCCTATAGTCTCTCATTAAGGATTGTTCAAAACCTCAATTATATGCATAGTTGTCCACAGAAATCCGGGTGAGAGACACTTTGGATCGTTTACTATCATCTATACATGTGGCTGACATTTTGGCTCTTCTCCTCTTGCTGCTCATTAATATCACTGCATTAACCGTAGGGACACACTAATCCTTGCTGATAAAGTTAAAAAAAAAAAAAAAGTCATTTTACCCTACTCTGTATCCCATATTATTCCTTCAATAAGTATCTGTAAGAAGTATTAGATATGACTTTTTTTTTACTTCCACTACCTCCAACTAACTACTGAAATATTTATAGAATCACTGCTTTATGCCTTTTATGTATTTGACTTATGCTAGGGCATCTGATTTCATTCCTATAACCCTGCACTTAAACTTTTTCATGATTCCTTCTGGATTTTCAGGACCATGATTTATTACAGAGACACTTCCTCTTCTTGTCACTTTTGAGATTCAGGTTTGCTTGCCAGAGCATTTGTGCTTTCCCCTGGTTTCTCTTCCTTATTTTCCTTTCATAGACCTGGAACATTGCAACCCTAGTTTTGCTAAAAGAGGCTTTCATGAATCTCTGAACCATCTGATTCTGATGATTTACATTTTCTTTTAGGATGGGGATAGATACTTATTAAGGATGGGGGTGGGTATTAATTTTGGAAATAAAAACATTTCCAGTATGACATGCTGTCTTCTTTAGTGCAGGACGGTGACACGTATCTCACAGCCTGATCCCCTGAGTTGGTGAAACTTCCTTTTTCATGTTGTAACTCACATGTGCTGACACAAAAAACCAAACAAGCAAAGGCCAAGGATGTGTAAGAGACAGCTATTAGAGATACAGAAGGAGAAAGGGCAAGGTAAATCTTGCTTGACAAATCCTTTGCTGACTACCACCAGTGGATTCACAGTGTGAATTAGAGAACACTTGCTGTAGTTTGCTTCTTAACTCTCAAAAAATCTTCTTTTGAGACACTCAAATTGACTGTACAAAAGTTTTATGGTATTTATTTGCCACCATACACACGAAAATGTACAACAATTGCACAGATGGGCAGCTTCATGTGCTTTTCATTAACTTTTTTCTTTTTAAACACACCTTCTTTGCTCGAGCTAGTTTCTGCTGGTTTTGCTTTATGACATGATGGTTTATAAAATTTCTGTCAAACCGTGTTACTGTTTGATCATGTTAGGAACAATCAGGGTAAGTGTTGCCAGCTACAGCTGTCCATCCCAGCCAAGGCACAGTGTACACGTGGTGCAAGATGTAAAGAAACACAAAGACTGATTAGCATGCAAAGTGCAATGCTGCAGCCTTTACCATTCATCATTAACATCACAGCAGATTTTCAGAACCAAGAGGCTTCTCCCACCAGCCACAGCAGTTTTGAAAGGACTTTCCTTTACAAAGAAAAGCCAACAAGAAATTATGGAACGTGTGAGCGTGGTCTTCAGCCCTGAGCTCCTTTTCAGAAAGGGAAAGATTGCGTCTATCACATTTTCTTGCTAACTCCTCCTAAAGGTTCAGGAAACATATGTCAGAACAGCTTTCCTTAATTCAGAGCGGTGAATTTTCCCATGCATTTCCCAGAAAATTTCACTTCCTGAAAATGCTGCTGCCTCTGCCCCAGAACACCTCAAGCCCTCTCTCTAAATCTTGCCACACAAGAGATGAAGATAATCACTGTCATCTTTGGACTTCATGTTATAAATGGAAGAGGATTTTAAGGGAAAAAGAGGATCACAAAAAAAAACAAGGCCAGCAAACCAATCTCCTGAAGATCCTAGAGATCTCCCAGTTCTCTTGTCTTCTGTATTTCACAGCCAAAAGTCCAAGTGTTCTTTCTGATTATGCTTTGCCTTTTTATATATGGGAAAAGTCTAAAGTCAGACTAATTTCTTCATTTAAAGACTTATTTGACACTCACCCAGGAAATTCTTTGTGTACTTAACCTGTTCTTCATGTGCAGACATTAACAGAGCATACATGCTCAATGGCCTAAAAGGCATCTCTTCAGCAGGAACTTCTGGAAGGTGAATCCTCGTGAAATTACTCACAGAATGATAAATTTTAAATACTTTTTTTGTCAGGCAAAAAATCTCATTTCAAGGAGCCAATACACTTGTATGCTTGACAGGAATGAGCAACAATTTATAGCACATTGCCTGCTTCACTGGATGATATAAGAAACTGATACTCAGACATGTCAGAATCCGTAGAGACGTGCCACCAGAGGAATTGTTTGGGGAGCACTGCAGCGGCACAATTCCACCACAATCTCCAGAAAGTGTGCATATCCACCCCTTCTACAGGAAGTCTGGCTCCCCGAAATCACTTAGGACCCTCTCAAAAAGACCCTTGACTTTTGGGAGGAGGTGGAAGACAGAAAGTTCATAGGCAACAAGTTAATAAAGAGGGTTCTCAAAAGACTTCTGTGCCAGATGATGTTCTTGAAGTGCCTTATGAATCATAATCAAATATATGTGATTAACAAAAGGTGATCCTAAATAAAAGGAAACCCAATAAATATAGTGGCTTGTAGCCTTGTCTTTTGCCTCATGAGCCAGTCAGACCTCCTAAGTTAAGAAGTGCTGAGCCAAATGTGAATTTAAATAGGAGATCCTCCAAGGAAAACTGAGTGCATGTGCTGAAGGAAACAGTGCTGGTAGTCCTCGTCTGAGTTACTACTGAACTAAGGTGCTTGCACGATGCCAACAACACAGGACTGAGGATGTAGAAGAAACTCAAATCTTTGTACCCTAGCTCCTAGAGCTTATTAAAAGTCCCTCAACAGTATTTTGAAAATTAATGATGGCCATGTAGCCAAATTTCACATTAGATAATTATAATACGACAAATATCCTGGCAGTCTGGAGTGGATACAGCATTTTCTTTCATTTCCTTCCTATTAAGTTTCATGAAGTATCACTGTAAGTAATTGCAAAGTTCTACTCAAGAGGTGACTTCACTCATGTTCTAGTGTTAAATAAAAAAGATTATAGCATATTGTGCTGGAATCACATTCATTATTTTTTTAAGCCACATGTTACTTCTTCTTTGTAATTTGTTTCTTACAAAGAGCACAGTAAGCAAATCTCTCTGGAGGACTTCATAATGCATGAAGCTAACTGAGTAACTCGTGATTCTTAGAGCAGTTTAATCTGGAAGGGTCCTCAGCAATTCATGTACCCTAATGACCTGCTCAAACTAGAGCCAATGCCAAAGTATGTCTGAGTGCCCAGGGCCTTGCAATTTACAGCCACAAATAATACTCAATTTCATATGTCATGTGAAAAAAAAATAGCTAGGGAGAAATTTTTGTTCTTTACTTGTTTTGCGAAAACCCTGTGCCATAGCACAGAATAGGAATTCCACAATTTTATATTTGAATGTTGCCCCGTTCTGTTTAAATTTTTGTGCACTCACAGCCTAAATCATTGTGATGATAGTTATCATTAGTGCTAGCAGCTCAGAACGTTCACTGACGTGAGTCCATGAAACAGATAAATTCAGGATTAGAGATAAAGAAAACATAGAAAACACCCTAAAACTTTGAGGCATGGTCATGTTGTCAAAAATAGCAAGTGAGTGTTTGACACTCTTCTGAAAACTGTTGGTAATTGATTCCCATGATGTAGGTGTTAAGTAAATACATTCATATTTCTGGTGCCAAGTGTAATGCCAATTACCAGGAGATGGAATTAGATTAGGAGATGTTCCTGCATAGAAGAAGCAATTAGCAGTACCTCAGGCAAAAAAAAAGAAGGTACACAAAGAGAAAAGGTTGAAGAGAATTTTGGATTTGTATACCAAACACTAGTGAAATTACTTATATTCAGTACATTTGTCCTTTACAAAGCTGCAATACATGGATTATTCATTTGCTCATCCTTTATTAGTCCTAAAAGTGTTCTCCTCACTGCAAAAGCACAGAGACAGTTTGGGCTGTAAGCTCTATCAGCCAGACTCAGAGGAGCCAGAACGCACCAGGAATCTGTGGGATGGGATCATTCAGACTGGTTTTGTGCACGGTTGCATGCATTTGCTGCTTAATAGTCCTCACATTGCTGCTACCATGGGACAAAAGGAACTTTCTTAGGAGCACTCTGAGTGAGAAAAGGATGATTCCTTTGGCTATGACTAATGTATGACCACTAATACCTAGCCAGAACCATTTCCTGACTTTGTACTAGGGGAAAACCTAGGGTGTATCACCTCCCTGACCTTCCTGTGCTGGCTGCCATGGAAAGAAAGGGAGAAATGTAGGCCAGAAGGACTGTGGATGATGTGAGACAAGGAGGCTATGGCATGCTGCAAGCAGCACTAGCCCATATTTAGATTTCGTGGGGCACTGACAGACTTTCTGACCACGTAGCCTAATAAGGAAAATGAATGGAAATTATTAAAAGTAAGTTACAACCAGCCCATGGCACAGACACTCAGGCAGTCCAGGTCTTCCCACTAACACACATAACCAAACCAACAGTGACAGCAGAGGTACAACTGACACCAAAGAAGGCTTCAAGCATCAGCACCTTGTTATCTAAAAGTCTCTCCTACCTTTTCTCTGTAGCGTCCCATGGGCGGCTCCACAGAGTTCTGGCTCTTCCTCTCCTTCTTCTCTCTTCCTTCTGCAGTTCCAGCTGGCTCCTTCCTGTCCCAGCACAGCCACCTGACCCTGCCTGTCCCTTGTAGGACATCTAACCCTTTCTGTCCCTCACACCTCTCCCATCCATCCATCCATCCATCCATCCATCCATCCATCCATCCATCCATCCATCCATCCATCCTCACAGCAGGGCCAGCAGACCCCAAATGACCCCAAGCAGCCAACTCACTCTTTATTGCACCCACAGCTGTGAGGGAAGAGCTGTTCCCACTCTTTGGTAACCAACACAGCTGAAATACATCAGGGACAAGATCGCCTTCAGCACCATCTCTATCTGTCCTCCTACATAACAGCAGTGACCAAAGTGTGCCTGGATCCAAATTTATTCAAGTGAACATATCTGATTCTATCTCCACTTCCTCACATCTGGGTAATTAGGCCTCTACCTCGACTTGCAGAGTCCATGAAGTGTTATTTGCATGAGCTCAGCAAGTCTTTGAGGCACACCTTCCTGACAGCAGCCACAGCTGACCATTACGCCTGCCAGGTGATGGCTGCCAGCGCTCAAGGCTTCTTACCTTTTGTGCCATTTGGATCTCCTTCTCTTCCTCACTTCTGGTCTCCAGCTCTAAGAAGTAACCTGTAATTCATCAGCTTTGGGGAAAATATGTGTGATCTCATGAATCCTGGATGTTGTAAAATACTGTTTTGTTGGTGAGGAGACAGAGGTCTGTACACCATTAGACTAGTAAAACTCGTAATTTTACAGGGTTTTGCCAAGCAAGTCTCGAACGCCTCAGATCTTCCACAGTCTGTTTGATATATCAGGAGAGAGAGACAGTAAACTATCCATGAGGGTAGCTAACACAGATCATAGCATCAACTGCATGACACTTATACACTATAAACTCACTTTAAATACCCTGCTACAACAAGGACTGTAACATTAGAGAGGGCAAAGTTGGAGAATACTGATTGTGACCATGTGTAGAACAAGGATAATTTATTTTTACTTTTGTATTTCTGTTCTAATGCGGTACTACCACCCAACACACGTGCATATGGATTTCTAAAACCTTGTCTTATATTTTAAAAAGCTGCCATAAGCAAGAGCCAGAAAATAAATAGGTGCATGTTTGGTTTACATCGTGTTAGAGGTATAAAATTCAATGAGGGTAGGGAAAACTTACATTCCCTTCATGGGTTCATATGAATTCATGTTTTCCTCTCCACCTCAGTGTGCAATTCCAAAATATATTCCTTTATAATAACGGGCTGTCAATAGCTCTGTTTCAATATTGCAGAAATTGGCAGCCTTCAGAAAGAAGCAATTAAACCACTGCCAGTACCACCACAGAGCTTCCACTCTGTGCTGCTACGGCACTGAACGGTCTGAGGAAAAAAAAGTTACCAGAAGGATGGCAATGAGAAGAGAAAAAGACAACTTTCTCTTTACACCTGAGTTTAGTCACATCCTATTCTATAGTTCTACATTGATACAAAGGCCTTGTGCAAGGGTTGCACACTGCAGTTGTGAAATACCCAAAAGGCAGAAGTGGGACATTCACCTTTAAATCCTTGCATTTGGTATTTGCTTGCATCTTTGTAATTCCAATAAGAGGAGGGTTCTACTGGGAAGGAAACTTCACAATCCTCTTCTGCTCAAACCTTTATGACAGAGACTCACAGTCTTTCTCATCCATCATGTACAGCTCCAACTAAAATCCCTGTCAAGACAACCATAGCGTGCTTTAATCCAAATTGACTGTGTCTTGTTCTGCTTCTTAAATCTATATGCAATTAGATTTTCTATTCAAGTTACCAAGACCTTGGAGACCTTGTTATTTGGATGAGCTCAGCAAATCTCTGAGGCTCATGCTCCTGACAGCAGCCACACTTGAATCTTACACCTATGAGAAAATGATGATTGACAATCTATGTAATGACTAAAACATACCTCTACTGGTTGCACTTTCTCTCTTTGACCTCCCCAAATAGTTATTCAAATAAAATATTTTCAAAAAAGTCTGAAGAGAGAAAATCTGAGCACAACAGTCTGCCTACTGCAGAAGCTACCTACCTTGTGAAAATCCAGGTTCAAATGCCTTGTTATATCTGTTATTTGGGCTAGTGATTATACCAAAACTGTGACTCTTGCATTTCCTGTGAATAACTCCAAAGGCCTCTATGACATTCCTAGAAAGCAAAAAAAAATTTCTGCATGAGTTTCCTCTTTTTTTCTTCATTTGTTTTTATCCCTGTTGTGGTTTAAGCCCAGCCAGCAACTATGTGCCATGCAGCATTCCCACCCCTCCCCTGCTGCAAAGGGGAGGAGAATCAGGAAAAAGTAAAGCCCACACATTGAGAAAAGAGAAGTTTAATGATTGCAATAAATTCAATAATAATAATAGTAACGAAAAGGGAGATAACAAAGAGAAAGAAGGCAATAAAACCCAAGCTAGACAAGGGATTCACAATACAATCACTCACCACCTGCTGACTGATGCCCAGCCCATCCCCAGGCACTGATCAGAAACTTCCAACAAACTTCCTCAGTTTAAATACTGAGTGTAATGATCTAAGTTGTGGGATAGCCTAGGGAGCAGCCCTTTAACCACCTCAGGTCACCTGTCCTGGCCATGCTCCCTCCCAAGCCCTTGTGTACCTGCTGGCTGGCAGAGCATGGGAAAAGTCCTTGACTCAGCAACAACTAAAACAGCAACGTGCTACCAATGCCATTGTCACTCTGAACCCAAAACACAGCACTAGGAATAAAATTGTCTCTATCCCACCCTAAATCAGGACAACCACCTATCCTGAATTTTTGTTGTCAGGCCAGACTTGGCACACAGCATCTGCAGTATTGGTTCCATCTATACTGAAAATGTGCACAAAAAAGGAATGTTAAAAAGGTGGGAGGAGAGCAGACTTTGGCCAGCAGTGTGCTCATCAAAATGCTGAACTTCCACCTTAGGAAAATGCCACAGGATCTTTCATCATGAGGCAGATGTTTGCATATCTCCTTACCCAATTTTCTTACCTTCTGAATGAGGAAGAGCAGAGTCAGAGCCAGAAACTGGTCTTGGAGTCCAGATATGGCATGTATTCCAAATTTGATGACTCCCTCTTGGAATTATTCCCTCTGGGTTTAGATTTTAAAAGGCCACTGTGGTCTCTGCCAGCTGGGAATGTCAGAAACAACAGCAGTGCTGTTTTAACAGGTAATACAGCTTATTTCATGGAGTGGGGTTTGTTCCAGAGAGGGATTTAAATCTATTTGTTTTAATGATTTAACTTGTTGACAAATAAACATTTGACAAAAAAAAAGTATAATATAATCCTGGCAAACTGCAGCAAGCCTTTAGCTTTGCTTTAAATTTGAATTCAGCTATTTATTACATCACCCTTTGCCAGAATTGGGCAGTAAACTACTTTCATATTCAGAAGAATGTTTCCATTTAAAATTTACATTTAAAATTGCAATAAGATGCTGGATCTCATTCTTTTGGAGGAAATTGTATTGCATTACATTAGCTACATTGCTAGAGAAATGCACTCTGCTTCCTGTACCAGTTTCAATTATCTGGGTGCATTACTCACCCGTTTTTATCATGGAATGGTAAAGTTAGTCTAATTCCAAGTGTCACAAACCACAGTTACAAAACAGATTGGTTAGCTGTTAATTATTTAAATGCTGCATCCTGTGCATAATGAATTTCTTACCTACAGTCATGATGTATTGTTGACAGTTTGGAAGACTAAATCTATTGCTGCCCAGCATAATACTGAGATATAATTTATAGTGGTTATTTGGAGAACTATTTCAAGTACATTAAAGCCATATGGTGCTGTGGTTTCATCCTCAAGAGATGCCTCATCAGCTAAAAGAAGCATTATGATCAATATGTATATTACTCATTTTTAATAGAGTGTACTAAGCTGCAGAAGATTATTGTTCCTGCCAGTTACTTGAAAATATGAGGTGCAACAATTATTTTAAGATTGTTGGAGAGTTACAGTATTCTCAAGATATAGAAAATATGTCTTTGTTTTGTTATGCTTAAAACCTGAAACATTTTCTAGCAGTTGAAATCCCCCAGAAAATAGTCTGTCTAACTAGAAAAGCTAAAACCTATAAAAGGTAAAATCCTTATTTGAGCTGTAATGCTCAAACACTTTGCTAAATATGGCTTCTCAGAAGGGAAAAAAATGAGTTAGAGACAAAAAGATGAGAACATTGTCATTTCTCTTGGCAAAAGGACGTAGTATCTACCACAATTATGCCTATTCCTCTGTTAAAAATAAAAAGTGGCAAGGGTTACAACGATCGTTGCAGCCTTAGCAATCAGAGAATGCTGGATCTTTTTAAGATTCACATTACATATTCCTTAGTACACTAAGAATAATATCACATAAATAGCAAGTATTTCATTAACTTCTGACTTGGTGGAACCTTCTGCAACTGCAGACAAGGAGTAAACTGCACTCCCCAGTTAAGTGTGCAAACCCACAGGCATGAAAAATGAGCATAAATTTGGGATGGGGGCGGGGGGAAAGCCAAATTTCAGCTATTCCATAAGAAACAGCAGAACTGCAGACGTTAAAAAACTGAGAGTGAAGAAGTAAATACTCAGACCACAGTTCAGGGCAGTTCCTCCAGGTCTGAAGATGGCTAAGGGAAAGGATTAGGGGGTCTTCACCTGGAACAGGAAGCTAGGGGCTAGATGGAGGATTTAGACTTAAAACTATGTCAAAAAGTGCATTTGCATGGTGCCCCACCCAAACTAATAAATCCTTCAGTGACAATTCAGGTGCAGCTCTTTGAAGGTTGTCTGGAATTTTCACACATTTCTGCTTTAAAATCAGATTTAATAAGAAGCTTTTAAACTGAGTTACTTCTTCACCTTGCAGTGGGAAGGATTCAACACAGCTCAGCAGTCAGGTAAGCATAATCAACTTCAAACACCCTTTCTAAAAGAAGTATCTCCTTACAATTAGATGAGATTTCATGCTCATTGATTCATCTGTTTTTTGTTCCAAGAAATTTTCACTGTTTCTTTGAATACTTGTTTCAGTATTTTCTAAAAACTACATGAGAAGAAAAGCACTTTAATTCTGAAATACTAGCACAGAAGTATGCTACCAGGATACTGAGAAAACACCACAGAAGCACTATGACAGAAATCCTCACATCATTTTTATCCTGTTAAAGGCCTCAGGTGCACTTCAGCTCCCAGGATGTGTGATTCCCCCCAGGTTTTCCCCATTTCTGTGCTCCTCACCAAAAACTTCATGCTATTTATGAGTCACTCATCTGCCCTCTGATAAACTGGGTGGCTGTAGTTTTTCTGAGATGTCTCTTTTATAGAGAAAAACATTCTCCAAGCCATCCCATTTAGATATCCCACCCTTACAGACAGTGGGAGCTAAGACTAGGCAGAGTTTCTAAGCATGGACGTGGGTTTTTTCAAGCAATTTACGTGTTCTTCCATAATCCTCAGTTTTATTTATTTCCAGACCTTCTCTCTCATCTCTTCTTTCCTGCA
The DNA here is from genome assembly GCA_013398615.1 of Brachypodius melanocephalos. Lineage (NCBI taxonomy): Eukaryota > Metazoa > Chordata > Aves > Passeriformes > Pycnonotidae > Brachypodius > Brachypodius melanocephalos. The sequence goes on along the minus strand of VZSR01001831.1, from coordinate 858,366 downwards.
TGATCTGTAACTTATGTTAAACAATCATCCCTAGCACTTTTTTTTTTTGCTTCCCCTCTCAATTCCAGTTACATTAATGATGCCAATGCTTTTTGTGTATTCCCAATCTCTTTGTCTCTTTCATCATGCATCTTCCACTCATACAATTGCTTTCAAATACTGATCAATCGTCTTTACCCTCCCACAACAATACTAGTTCTTATTCCTATTTCACAAATGTTCTCTCTTAGTGATTTTTACTTTCTTTTTTCCTCCTTTAGACCTTGACTGCCAGTTTTAGTGATGAATTCCAGTACTTCTGGGACAGATTCCTTCCTTCCTTCCTTCCTTCCTTCCTTCCTTCCTT
>VZSR01001831.1:801735-857773 GCA_013398615.1 Brachypodius melanocephalos | reverse complement strand
CTTCCTTCCTTCCTTCCTTCCTTCCTTCCTTCCACATTTATTTCTGTGCCAGCTACAGGTTCTTTTTCAAGACCTACCTCCTGAGACAGTTTAATGCATTGGTGCTTCTTTCCTTTTCTTGCAGTTCTGTGTGCCCTGTGAACCATTCATTAAATAAGCTTAAGTAACTGTTGTATTAATTGCCTCTGCAAACTATTTTGAAACACTTCAGGTTTTAATCTACCTCATGTCTATGCTACCAAGTTTTCCTCGTGCCACTAGAAGCGTTCCTGCAAAACGTGTTTCTGTTAATCTTTTTCAACGTTAATTCAGAAGTAAAGCTATATTTTGCATTGGAACAAGTCCAGTACTGTTATTTTTAATGATGGACAACACTTTCTTCCTCTGGGAGATAAAACAGTCAAATTATAACAAGCTGTTTTGCCCTGCTGCTTCAGGCTGCTTCTAGTCCAAAGGATGAAATCATAACAAAGCAAATGCCTCAGCTAACTAAATAATCAAGCACATCACTACTTAGAGACAGGAGCAGAAAGCTGCAGAGTTGAAGAATCAGAAAGCTTGCAAAAATTAGCCTGTGCACATATGGCAATAAGTCTTCTTGAACTTTCCCTCTCTGTTTAAAAGAGAAGCAGAGAATCAGTGCTACAGACAAACAAAATCTGATGTACAAAACACACTGCAGACACCCATTTGGAGATACTTATGGGAAAAGGCAGAATTGTCATGAGTAGACAAGGAAAACACCACAGAGAGACAGTTTATACAGGCTCTGGGGTCTCACCATTTCAGGGACTCTAAACTATCAACCTCTTTTCCCTCTTCCCAAATCTTTCAGTAGAGGCAACATTTGACTCTGTAGAGAGAAAGAGCCATGGCAAACACAGCTGATAAACCTAAAGGAAAGCCTTTGCAGTGCTACACAGGAGAAAAAGGGTGAGATGAGAAAGGCACAGGTGCCCAACAATGCCAAAAGTGCAACTCAATTTCATTTTGCTAACACAGGACTATAATCGAGTATGACACATTTGGTGAGTGCCCAGAGTCCAAATAAAGTGTTGAAATACACACTCATAACACAAAATTAAGAAATTTGCATAAAAATTAAGAATGAAAGGGCATATCCCAAAGACCACCTATGCTTATTTACTGTGATACATCTAGACTATAATTGAAATATTTTGTGCTACCAAATACAAGAAAGAATATCACTACATCTGGCACAGATAGCATGAATGTATCCCCTAGCATTCCTGGTTCAACAATTGTGAATGTTGACAGGAGAGGGATGGTCTTCAGAGTCTCAAATGACAGTCACAAACAGAATTTCTTTCTCCCCTTATCCGATCCAACAAGGCTTGTCTTACGTTCCTACATGTTTTAAGAGAATTAAAATCAAACGAGCATCCTTGGAGATTAAATTGAATACATGAACAGTGGCTCCCACCCCTAGTGACAAGGCTGTGCTCAAAAAATTCCTCTTTATTGCTGGTCTGAATTAGCAAGTCAAAAGAATTCCAGCATATGAACAGAGCAGAGAACTGCTAAACCTGACAAAGCCAAAAATAGACTTTTAGAGGCCAAAAGCACTATCACAAGCCTGATATTGGAATATGAAGTTCCTGAAGGTCTAAGGGTGAAGTACAGGACCTGGAACCACTCACCATCTCCTGGTTCCGGATGTATCCTGCCTCCACTCTGCCCAGGATCCATGTCAGGATGAGGGTTGAGCACATGCCACCTGCCAAACATTATTTCCAAGGGAAAAACAATTAACAAACCTTGCCTCAAGAGTTCATACAGATCAGATTTACCACTCCACCTAGACAGAGCCTTTAAGTTCCCTTAGTAATGAGCCAGTTAATTAAATCAGCACAGAATCCTTTCCTTGCTGTTAACCAGCCCAGACTGCTAGCACAGTCTCATTTTCCAACATGAGCAAACCCATGTCCTGGCTCCTGGGTGCCCTGAAATAAGAAAGATCTTGAGAGTCTATAATTAACATTTTATCTCAGTTACACTTGTATGAATCTGGAGTAAATTCAGGGAAGAAAATGGAGACATTTCTGACTCCAAGCCATATAATTCAGGTGAGGGTCTGACCACCCAATATGTCTGCAGAGAAACCCTTATGCCCATTTAAGCGTGAGTTTCCTTCATTTAGGCAGCCAGCTCCCACCTGGCTGGTCTTCAGTTTCCACCATTTCCTTTTTTCCCCTGTCAAATCTTTCTCCCCTCAATAGATGCAATTCGTGTTCTTTTGACGGATGGCAAAGAGTAGGTTAAATTCTTGTCCCAGTTTTGTTTATAGAGTTGTTAAGCATCAGAAAGGAGACTGGCCAAAAAAGCACTGCATATCATCCTGCAGATCATTAACTGGAAATGTAATCTGCCCTGCTCTAGGTGTCACATCCAAGAAAAGACCACAGAATCAGAAGCACAGTGCTCTGAGCAGGGGAGTACTCGGTGTTCCTCTCCTTGCCCCATGTGCAAGCCTTGCAGCCAGCAGCCAAGCACAAATCAGCATTTCACACAGGCCTGATAGCAGATCCAAGCAGCTATTCAGCCTCACGCACTCTGAAGTGGTCATGTAACTCATATATTATGATAATCTGGTTTTCATCTAACCTGCTAATTCAACTGTTGTTTCATTTAAATAATTGGCAACCTGACTCCCCACCCATGTTGAGGAACATGCACTCTGCTGTCTTGCAAGGATACCATTAACCTGGACAAATTGTCACGAAAAAAGAACAAAGATAAATTTCTAAGGAAAAGAAACAATATTCACTTTCACAGGAGCTTATCTCCCGTTATATATTTTAAAATAGGTAAAGTTTTGAACATTTAGAAGAGGAAATTATTTCTAACACTGTTTGAAAGGATCACTTTAAACACCTTATCTTAGGAAGGGTTTGGGTTTTATTTTCTGGATTTTGTTTGTTTTTTTTAAAACATATCTAGAGCATATCTCTTTCCTAAACATCTGACATACTGCTCTGGTGAGACCCCACCTGGAGCACCCTGCACAGTTCTGGTGTCCACAACATAAGAGGAACACAGAAGTGTTGGAGCACATCCAGAGGAGAGACACAAGGTTGATGAGGAGTGAAACACCTGCCCTGTGAGGATAGGTTGAGAAAGTTAGGAATGCTCAGCCCAGAGAAGACCAAATGGAGAAATCAACAGTAACCTTCCAGCCTCTGAAGGGATCCTAAAGGAAACTGAGAGAGGGACACTTCATCAGGAACTGCAGTGATGGGTCAAGGGGGAATGGCTTCAAGCTGAGAAAGGGGAAATTTAAGTTAGATATACAGAATTTTTTTACTGTGAGGGTGGTGAGGCACTGGAACAGGTTGCCCAGAGGAGTTGACATACTCCTGGAAGTGTTAAAGCCAGGTTGAGTGGAGCTCTGAGTAACCTGGTTTTGTAAAATGCGTCCATTGGAACAAGATGATCTTTAAGGTCCCTTCCAACCCAAAATATTTTTTGATTCTGTGATAATCAGTCTAGCAGTGTCTATCAAACATCTACATGGGACTTTCTAATCAGCCACAATAAGGACAACGAGAGTCACGATGTCACACAGCACTGTAAGGGACAATTCTTCTGTCAAATATTCCTTAACCGGGCTCTGCAAGGCTGTGTCCAGCCTTGTCTTAAACACTGTTCTTTGTCAAAGAGTGCTATGCAAGCAGCATGCAGCATTTGCTCATTTTAGCCACGGTTTGCCTGTCTCCTTCAAGCCTCCAAGACACTCCCAGGTTAGCTCCTGATGCAAGAGAGGTTACAGCATGCAAACAGCTGGAGCTTTCAGCTTGGACAATCATTTATACAGAGGGGACACAACACCTTTCACTTTTACAGCATTTCACACAGTCAGCAAGTACAAGACAGGGAAGAACCCATCCACAAAATGCTACTAACTATTCTTACCCTAATTACAAAGTTTGTGGGCATTTTTTCTGTTTTCCACTTCAGTTTGGAGTAGTCAGCCATCCTCACAGTATTACAAGTGGAATAAAGCCTCTGTCCCTTTCAACATATGAACTAGAGGGTGTAAATTGTGATTAAAAGGCATACTCAAACCATTCTCCACTTCTCTTGTTCTGTGCCAGTTATTCTATTTCTATGTTCTGCACAGTTATTCTATTTTGGTCCTCACCAAGAGATGCCTTGCCATGGAAGGAAGCAAGAGAAGTTAGTTAAACAAAACAAACAAACAAACAAAAAACCACCCAAAAAACAACAACAAAACCTGCTGGATTTCCTAAGTGTTTGTTTAGCACAGTGCTATTTTCACAGCTCATTTCAAATTTTACAAATGGTCTTTTTCATTAAAAATTTTCAGGCTAATTCTGTTAAATATAATAACTGAAAAGTTCCCACAGACTCACAAATTTTAAAAAGTTTTTCTTTTCCTCATCAAAATTTTCTCTTTTCCCCTTGTTTCCTTTCCATCACGTAATTTAAACCAATGGGTGGAAGTTCTACTCCTAAATAAATCTTTTTTTCCCTATTGCTCCCAATACCACATACGTTTTCTATATAGTGGAGCTATTCACATTTTAGATGGGTTTGTGAGGTTTGTCTTTAACTTAGATGTTACTTGCTTCAGCCTTCTAATCATTTTAGGCTTCCTCTCAAGTCTGAGATCTAAATAAATTTATAAGCCAATCTGACTCTTCACAGTCTCAGATACAAGCAGTGAAGCACATTTGCCTGAGTCATAGAGGACTGAAAACAGGAGGGCACAAGGAGCTGAGTTTTGTTAACCATTTTAGCAGGACTTCAGCTAAACTTGGAACTTATTTGAGGAAAGCCCTAAACTCAAGGGTGGTAGGTACACACAAATTTCACTGGTGTGGAAAGTAGTTCCTTACTTGACAAAGAAAGTAGAAAATACTTTCAGTACAGGAGTTGGGTGCCAGCACTGAAAACATTTTACTCCCGAAATAGCCTGGCTGCTACGTTTGGGCACAGAGGGAAATTCTTTATCATGCTCCTTTGTAAATCCATGCAGAGGGATCTGGGTGTAGGGAGTGTAGATCAGGCAATGGGGGCAGCTGTGTGGACCTGCCTGAGCTGCCAGTGCCAGTTGTCAAAAAGCAGACACAAAGATCCTTCCCTGAGGAATTTTCTGACATGAAAACTGCAAGAACTTAGGGGCACATGGATTGAGCTGAGATTGCCATGGAAAGCAGTATGAAAAGTGCCAAGCCTGCAGGAGCACCAGGGGCTTTGATGTCTCCTGGGCACTGTCATTTAGAGTTTACCATAGCCTGAGTGCTTTTGGCTTGCTTTTCATGATGGTCCCCAACTGTTCTGTAGCCTTTCCATGGGGACTTCAACTTCCAATGCCCTCATGGTTTGCACTGATTTCAAGCCTCAAAATCCACCAGATGTGAATACTGACAAACAAACCCATTTATCTTGGGAAGACGAACCAAAAGCAAACACGAAAATAACCCTGCATATTGGCTAAAAGTTCCCTCTGGCATCTGTCTGTGGAAATAACAAATGCAAGACAGAAATTCTCCTTTCTTACTCTTACAAGCTAAGCTAATTTTTCTCAGTCACATAGAAAGGCGTTGAACAGGCTATCAATATAGCTTAATAACTCTTTGCTTTCTGCTGAAGCAGTTGGGATGAAAAACTGGTTTGTTCTTATCACAGAAATCTGCCTACAGCTCCTTGTTTGCTTTCCCCTCTGCAACACAACAGCTTGTTACTGTGGGATTATATCAAATAAGCACATATTATTTCTTAGTCCTCAGTTCCCAGCCCTACACACACTGTGGCTGGGCTTGGTCCCGAGCCACAGTTTCTGTGAGGCTGCAAAGGCACTCCTCTTGTTCACTCAGCTCCTGTTCTCCTATTTCCTGAGCAAAAAATCAGTGCCCAAGAGCTTAAATTCCTAATCTCTGTTCACCTGCAAGATACCAAGAGAAAAAGCATAAACAGTACTTGTTCTACCAACAACCATACACTGCAAATTAAGCACTGCAACTGTGTCATTAATAGGATTTGTTAAGGTTGGAGAGAATAACCAAAACAACCCATAATTTCCCTGACAGCTCCAGCTGAAGGGCAAATTTCTTGGGCCTGTTCTGCGCTGTGGAGCTTTAATTGTATATTCTATTCCCAGGGGGCTAAATTATACTCTCAGTTACAATCACGATATAATTAAAGTTAATGGAGTTGCTCGAATCTAATTGAGGGCGTAGTTTATTGCAGCAAATGTTACATTACAATAAATCATTGAGAAGGGTTCCAAGCTTTATATACTGCTCAGTTTCCAGAAATCTGAGTTAAAAGTCTTTAAATAAAGCTCCACTGTAGTGGATAATTGTCCTCACCAAAAAAATCAATGACTATACAGTAAGCAGATAAACACTGAGTAGCACATTCATCACTTCTATCAGCTTCTATAACTATCCTAGTTTTTGGTTGTTTGTGTTTGGGCTGTGATTTTTGGCTGATTTTTTTGTTTGTGCGGTTGGGATTTTTTTAATACATTTTAAATCGTTATAAGGCAAGGAGTCCTATTTACAAACAGATATCTGATAAAGAAACAGTGCCACAAACATACCTGTTGTGCACCACAGAAAGAGATTAATTCTTGCCTGTATGTGCATGCACAGCAGAGAGAAAGGGCTTGTCCTCATCTCAAATATGTCACTGTGCAGCCAGCAAAGGGCTCACACTAACATCTGTGGACAGAACTAACATAGCTGAGTCTCAACCCAGCTTGCCTGGGTGCCAGTGACAGTAAAACCAGGACAAATCTGCCCATTTGAAAGCCATCCTGTGGTAAAGTGCGCCTCTAGATTCCAATACCATCTGCAGGAGCTTTGCTGGTGTTCCTACAGTGCCCATAGCAAATCCAGCGCTTTATGTCTCTTCTCTGCTATTGCACCTTTCAAAGTAGAGTGGATAAGATTTGGAACATGCAAAGTGAAAAGTTTTAATGTTAAATTGTCACAGCGGCTTAGTCTGCAAGAACGTGACCGGAAATCTTTATCACCTTGTTCTTACAGATAATCCCTTATCTCTACAACAGTTCTACAGATCTGCCATTGTTACCTCTGCAATTCATCAGAGGCACTTTAAGGTAAACCACCATTAAAATAAAAACGCTGTGCTTCAAACATTGACAGATTATACCGAGGCGACTCCTTAGATGTGGTTATTCAAATTAACTTTATTAAGTTAACACTAAAATTAGCTGCTTGCATTTTTATAATTATGAAAGATAACGAAGAATTTTTAGTGTTCACATTTTATAGCCCATGCTCAGAAAAGCTTCTCCCTTTGACTGAATTTTGCCTCACATTAACTTCTTCAAGTTGCATTTTAGCACCTTTAGAGAACAGAGCATTTATTCTCTTTCTCTTAAATTCCCTTGATGTGTTTCTGGTTTGCACAAGCTGTTTCAGGAACTGCTGCTGTCAAAAACCACTTTCTGTCCTCTAGGCTTGGTATTACCACAGGGAGCCTTAGGAGCCCAGCCCTTGTCCCCAGCTATTTAATAACTCTTCTTTCTTTAGTTCACCGGTTTTATTCTGTAAGCATTGCTTAACCACACTGGAGATTTTACAACACAGGTCTGAATGGATGAGTTATTAACTTTTTTCCCTCCTTTTTTGTGGGGAGCAACACAAAGCATCGGCTTTTCAAAGTTAAACAAGGATTATCTCCTGTGACTGCGAGTGATAATTGTGCCATTAGCAGTCGTTTATCCCAAGCTTATTCAGTGCCTAAAGATCTCCAGATTTCAGGCTCTGGCTCACTTGAACTCTTCTGTTTTATTGCTTGAAGCCAGGGAAAAAGCAGGTCAGGATGAAGGTGATTCTCTTAAAAGCTCCACTCCGGCTCAGGTCCCTGTGCCCCGAGAGGAGGAGGGGGCACGCAAAATGTTTAAGGATCCTTTCACCAGGGATCTCTCCTCGGGTAGTCTGCTGGCCAGCAAATTGGAAAACACACCACGTCTACTCATGTTTTTCCCTTGATACTGTGTACTGCCTCACATCACTGTATCTTTTGAAGATTTCTTATTTTAAGTAGAGCCAGCAGTTGGAGACTGCCTGTCTGGTTCTACCACCAGCGAGCAAGATTTTAGTCCTCAAAGGTATCTTAGATTAGCCTCTCTCTCTCTCTGTCTCTCTCTCTATATATATGTACATGTATGTCTGTGTATATGGAAAAAATATAAATAGATAAATGAAAATGTATAGAAGCAAATAAACTGAGACATTACTTATTTAAAAGTTACACTTTTACACTGTTTATGTCAGAGTTGGTTTTTTTTACACCTCAATTCCTTCTTTCTTTCCAGGTCTGGACTACCACAGAATTATGTACCATTTGCCTTCAAGTTCTTCAGTGCTGGAGTTCGTTTGGCTTTGCATAGATCAGAGGTGGCTTTCCAGGGTTCCCTGCCAGCTTCCTTTGGTCTTAAGAAAATTGATTTGTGCAGCTCCAGTTATATTCTTGTTGGTAACAACAAAAAGCCACATAAGTTTGTTTTAGGAAAGGAATACACTCATTTTTTTCCTGACAGGCTGAAGTTCACGACCATTCTGATGGCTGGATCCCTACCTATCTTGGAATAGACAAAAATTCTTATCTATAATAGGTAAAATTAGTATCTACAATAGATATCATATAACAATTATATAATATAGAATATGGAATGGCTATTATAGAATAAATGATGATGATAATAAAAATGGATATAGATAGTTATAAACCTAACAGGCTCACCAGTTGCACAGGAGTAGCCTACACCTTTCTTGAACTGCAGGCACACCAAGAGTGTCCCTGCACAGATGGTTAAGCACTGGCCCAAGTCAACAGCTGAATCACACGGGCTGTCAGAAGACTGTGCAAAAAAAGGAAGAGGAATTCAAATGTCTGGCCATGGAAGGAAAAAAGCCAGCAGCAGCTGCTAAAGCCAAAATCAGTGGGCTGCTGAGGGATCCAGCAACACGGCTGGCATGAGCTAGACCTGCTCCACCATAAATTAATGAGTCCTCTGGGAACTTTGTCAGCTACTGTCCATGAATCACTCCAGGACCTCCCACTCCTCTCCACAGAGAATTTGCGTCTTCTGTCGCTTTTGATCACACAAAGATTTTGGGATGTGACTCAGGAAGAAGGAGAATTAGGCTAACCCCACACTAACATCCATACACATCTTGCAGCATATGTCTTCCACACTCGATGGAATGAGTGAATTCAGATATTCTTGTGTTTAGGTTATTTCAAGCCAGAGCATCTCTTGGGAAGATTCAGCCCCCTTCCACTCTCTAATATCAACCACACAGTGATCATGACAGCAATCTTTATCTGAATACTTTTAGCAGCTGTTTCCACAGTTTGGGAAATGGAAAAGCATCTTTTGAACTGGCTGTTTATTTCCAGACTGTTTTGAGGGACCATCTTCATTGCAAGTCAGTGCTTCAGTGAACTTTACTGAAGAATGGCATGAAGCATAAAATATAAATACATGGAAATATTTCTGCTGGTCATTAAATTCAATTAAGTTGTTATACTTTAAACTTCATTGGAGCTGTGAGGTTTTGCACACAACCATACAATAGGTATGAAAAATTAAAGGTATAAGAGATCATCAACTGCAGGTGTGTACTCAATTTCTATGTTTACCATTATACAGCATTTTTTAGGAGAAACACATGACATGAGATTACTACAGACACACTGTTTACTGCCCAATGCACATTTGATTCATATTTTCTGGGGATCTAATAAGCAATAATAATACATATAAATGGATTATAATGGGCTTGAGAGACCGTATATGGCTTTAGAAATGTTTCAAAGTGCTGCCTTCCACTCCTACAGACAGGAAGAAATTATCTGCTTTATTTATTTTTTAGTAACAATTTATTTATCCAGGATTGTATCAGACTGTTGCTGTAATGTCTAGTCATTTTCCAGGGAAATTATGTGTGAGCTTGCCATTTTTTTTTTTAACCTCTGAACATTTTTGAGCTTTTCACAGTCTTACAGCCAAAAGAGCACTTAGTCTAAGGATGCTTGAAAGGACTATCAAGGGAAAGCTACTCTGAATAACTGGGTTCCTGCATTGAGTGTTTGGAGTGGCACATGGCTGGTCATTCTTATTTTGTCTGGCAGCAATTTCCTCAGCCTTAGTCCAGCTCCTGTGAACATTTTGTTTCCTGTGGTTACGAGACTTTTCCTATGTTGTTGACAGCTTCATTTTTTCAGAGAAGCAAAGCTGTAGCATGAGGTCATCTTGGTTCATCTGCTATCCCACAAAAAAGAAAGACTGGGAACAGTTAGTGTACTGCAGAAAGTATTGGGGTAGGTTAGAGCACACTTAGATACAGAATGTGTCCATATCATAATATATAAAAAATGTGTTTATTCATTTCCCAGGAGAAAAATTATAATGCATTGATTTATAACTACAGAATTAATACCCATCATATTATGGGATTATTCTTTGCAGTTTTGTACAACATATCAGGCAGCAAAATCAAATTCTGTTCAGACAAAAAATCATACAATGAATATACTAAAATGCATCTCTCATCTTTACTGTAAGGCATGGTATCACATATCTTAAAACAACACTCTCAGGAAATTATTTATCTTTTTCCAAGATTCTTTATCTTTTAATTTTGTTTATGCAGGACCTGCCTTGTACATCCACACAGTATCATTCACGCTTCCTGCTAAAACTCTTAGTCACTGTAAAAATTGGAGGAATTGTCATTACTGTTGTTATTGTTATTGTCACTGGCAGTGTAGGAGTTTCCCACAAGCGGATGCTCTTTCCTTTCTTCTGCTGTATTTGTGAGCCTTTCTACTTTGACTGAAATACAAAAATGAGGCAAGACAAAGCTGCAAGGCACAGGAAAGCATTCCAAATTTTTTAGACTGAGGCAAATTCCTTATCTCAGGGTATCAATGAGAATTTTACTTGCAAGGAGCCAGGATTTCACCCTGTCATTTTCCCCAGCCATCTACAGAATCTATTGTAATGCAGCTTGTGCCAACTTCCATCTCAATATCTACAGTTTAACAGAGAATTTAAGGCATCATCTTCCGTGTTAGGAGTTAAGGGAAGGGCTGAGCCCATTCCCAGGGGTGGATTCACTGGCTCTCTTTCCCATAATCAGAGAATCATAGAATATCCTGAGTTGGAATGGACCCGTGAGGATCATTGAGTCCGACTCCTGGCTCTGCAGAGGCTGGAGATGGAGGCTGTGTTGGAGAGGGATGCACTCATCCTGTGGCAGTCTGATCCCAGAGGCACAGCTGAGCTTCCCAGCTTCCAGTTGAGCAGCCAAAACGAGCGTGAGTGAGATGAGGCTGCACTGTTCACAGCATCCTACCAGGCTGCACGGTGCCCTCTCAGCCATCATTTCAATCAAAACAAAACCTTACCAAATAACTGCCCTGACTATTTAAACTGGTAACCTTTCTTTAACATTGCTCCTTATAATTAGATTTCACAGAAAACCAGACTGGTGGGTTCCTCTGAGCCTGACATTTTTATCATGTGAAATATGTTGGATCAGGTAATCAAAAGGCCTCAAGGTCAGGTAGCATGACTGAATTGCTGTTAGTAATTAAATGTGCAATAAATAACAGTATCTGCTGTAGCTAGAAAAGATCGTGTAGGTAGCTTCGTGTTCTGTTTTATAAATCATATTAAAAAAAACTGTAGGGGTTGTTTTATATTAAACATGGTGGTTACATATGCCAAAGATTTATTAGTCCAGTCTGTCTTATGGTGAGTGGCTGCAGTCCAGATTCATGTGGTAGAATAATAAAAGTTTTTAAATGGCTGTAGAAGTTGATGGACCAAAATGGAGTTAGTTACTCCATTGGCTGCCTGTGATGTCATAGCCATGGCTGCAGCCCCATATATGTTTATGAGAGGTTTATTCCCCTTAATTTCCACCTATATCATAATAACAATCAGACATTCAAAAGGAGACTGCTCCTAAGAAATGAGTAAATTTCCCTGCTGACTGGAGTCTCTCAAGCCCCATCTACTTCACCCTGAACCCACGGTCTGCAAATGTGCCCTTGAATTTCTCTGTTCCTCAAGGCTGATCAGTCTTTGCCCCCACACTTTGCTGGAAAGGAGCAAAATTTATTTTATTTAGGGCTAGGGTTTGGGCAGGCTGAGGAAGAACTTTCTGTTCCAAGCACTTACCTTGAGACCCTGCAAACACTTAAACACATATATAATTTCCCTTTTGCAAGTAGCCTCACTCACTTCAATGTCACCATTATGTGAACAAAGTTACAACCCCACTTAAAAGTTTTCAGGAGACTTACTACCTATATTTTCAGAGGCCAAGAATGCTGACGGCTCTTAAAGAAAATAAAATGAAATAGAGACACGCATGATTTGGACTGTGTTCAGAATTTTCTCTAATTGCTTTAATCAAATTCCCACTAGGCATTGAAATTAAATTGTCTACGTTAGCTGAATTCCACTGGTCATTACTGGCTGGCAGTGCTTGATGGATCAGATTTTCTATTTCTTGTTTTTCTTATGCATGGGTGTATTATATATAGACATTACTGGGGTGTCTGGCAGTCTCCCAAAGAAACTGCCTTAACTTCATGGCAGGATTTTTAAAAAAGTACACAGTTTGGTGTTTCAAAATGGCTGCAAATTCAAATTTTGGTCTGTTTTTTAAAGGCTTTCTATCATGCAACCTGCTGCATGAATTTTGAATGGTATCTTGAACTTCTATCTGTTTGCCATGAGTAGGCAGGTAGGTGTACTTGTACTGTGCTCTTAGAGTACAAGTAAATCAATTTGAGGGATTTCCTCATAAATTCAAAATTGAAGAATCTGATCCGCACTAAGCAAAACTGCTATACTGAAGGACATACCAAGTTTCTAGTGCTAAAACCCCTAGCTACAGGAATAAAATTTAAAAAAAAAAAAAAAAAAAGAAAAGGAAAAAATTGATTAGTAGTTAAATGAGGGGGAAAAAAACCCCAAAACCAAAGACCCCCAGAGCAAGAGTTGTTCAGGTTCATGTTTTGCTTTTATTTTTTTCTTTTTAAAATGCCTTTACTTTATAGATATGCCTTACAATTAGCATTACTTGTGATAAGCAATACTTTACATGTTCTTTTCAATAATCTGTTTCTTAAAAATTTCTGAAATTATTTTGTGGGGTTGTTTTTCCAGTCAAAACTGTTTCCAACCACAGTAACTACAAAACAATAAGATTTCCGTGCCCAAATAGTAAAGGCCTCTTGTGTCAATACCACATCTCAGCATCCCTGAGGAGCAGACTCTTTGTCTAAATTGAATTATAAATGATACCCTGGTGAAGGAAGTAACAGTCTAGTAGCACTTGAGTCTTAATGCCATAGCTGTGTTTATTAGTTTTGGCTGTTTGATAAATAGAGAGAGGTTTTAATTTAACATAATAGTTCTTCGCCTAGATAGAGAGCCATTACTGCTACAGCCAAGTAATGTCCCTTCCCATGGGAGACCCTGACAAAAAGGAAACTATATCAATTTAATTATTTTTGTTTTCCTAACATGCTGCAGCCTTGGGTATTGAGTTCATGTTTTTCTTCAGTAAATGTAGCACATATTATGGCACCAAATTTAATGAACTTTTATTTTTTAAACTGAGAACTGAAAGATTCTTTAATCAAGAGACATGTAAAGAATTGTGTTAGCTTTCTTCTATGCAGCTATGAGACTTCTTCCAGCTCTGTAATTTTGTTGTAATTTTAAGCCATATTTTAGCAAAACTCCAGGGATTTTTCATACAGGGGTGTTTAATGCTCCAAATATCTTTAGCTGTGCATTACTAATCACAAAGGATTTGGTTTAAAAACCGTTCTTTTAAGCAATAAGATATCTCCAGAAGTTACCAAATATAATAGAAAAAAAAAAAAAGAAACCTGGCTAGGAAAAAAAAATACCCTCTCCAAAATATATTTGAGAGGCCCAATTATCACGCATGAGCTGCTATTAGAAGGTTAGTAATAGCAGTAGAAAATTACTCTTGGATTATTGCTTCCTGTGCAGGGGAGCGTTACTCAGAGCGCAATGGAGACAAATCCAGCGCTCGGCGAGTGCTGAAGTGTTTGTGACTGGAGCGGGCCAGGCGTTGGAGCTGACCCCACAGCCATCTGAAAGGCTGGGTGAGACCATGCGGTGGCTGTGCTTCCTGACAGCCCTGCTGCAGACGGACACTGCAGGGCTGGTATGCCAAGTATCTGCAAGATTAATCTCTATTTACGTTCACTGGGATTTCACGCCGCGTTGATAGGAGGACAAACGACAGCCTGTGATGATATGGTAATCTCTGTGATATAAGCACTTACAGTTTGGAAATATTTGTGTTTTAAGTGGTAGCTGTATCTACCCTCATGGCTGCCAAAGAATTCTTTTTATCTGTTTTCAGTTGCTCATGTGTTTTTTTCAAAATGGATATTTTAGCCTGATTGGTTCTGTGCCAGTTATTTTGCCTAGACTCAGATGTTCAGGATAGACTGGCGAAATTCCTGAGATGTATCTTGTCCAGAGTTATCTTTATTCTCTGTCCTAACTCCTTTTTGAAAAGCTGTAGTGCTGTTATGCTGAAAAGAAGAAATTTAATTTATAGACCAAGCTGCATAGTGCACTCTTAGGTTTCTGCCTGACAATCCACCTGAATTGAATACATCAGTTCAGGCTTAAGACACATTCAGCAGAGCTTCTTGGGGACCAGCTATGAGCAATTATTCACAGACAATTTGCTGAGAGCAAGCTGCAGCTGCCAGCAGCCACCAGTATGCTAAAAAATACAGGAGTGGACCTCAGCTGTACTGCACAACTTTCTACTAAAAAAACCCACCAGAAGGTTCTACTACTCACTCCCATCCTAAGAAAGGGCACCAAACTGGGAGTAGAAGATGACCTTGAGCTGTATTCTAGCTCTTTCTAGTAATTATACTTTGAGTAATATGAAAAAAAAGCTCTCATGAAAAGATCTAACCAGCATTTTTATTATTGTTATTACTCTTACTTGCCTACAGTTCTGCAAGCCCAGAAAATGATGACTTTCCACTTAGAAACCCAAGGGAAAGAGTGTGGGATGGGGCACTCAACTAAAGCAAAAAGATCAAACATTTTCACAGAAGGTAGACTTTCAGTGGAAATTCCATTTGGTCAAGAAAATCAATTTTCTCTCACACAGCCAACTATACAGGAAGCAATTTCAACCAGCTTTACTTATTCCCCTTTGCTAGAAATAGACAAATAGCAACTGCTCATTTTTATTAAAGAGGAAGGTGAAAGGCAGCACAAGAGAAAATTGCAGGACTGTAAGCTGTGCTCATCTTTCTAATATGGTTTGTGGCTGCCACATTTCTTTTAAGCATCTGTTCCCCTGGGGAGCCTCAAATACCATCTTCTCCATATCCTTCTCCCAGGAAACAAGTTACAGGACAGGAGGAAGTGACCTCAAGCTGCTGCCAGGAGAGGTTCAGGTCGGACATCAGGAGGAATTTCTTCACAGTAAGGGTTGTTAGTCATCGGAACAGGCCACCCAGGGAGGTGTTGGAGTCACCATCCCTGGATGTGGCACTCAGTGCTGTGGTTTAGTTGACATTGTGGTGCTGGGCCAAAGCTTGGACTCGATGACTTTGGAGGTCTTTTCCAACCTCTATGATTCCATGTAGATCTCTACAGGCACAGTGATTCCATGGAGATCACTGTGCTCCTCTGGTTCCAGAATGCAAACCAGCATTTCTTCTCCCCAGCCATTGTTTGCTGCCCAAAGGGGTCCACAGTTTTGGACTGCAACCTCTCCTCTGCAGTACTATAAAAACATCATATTTACTACAAAGACCACAAGTAAAAAAAAAATAAAAATCTACAAAACAGAAGGGAATTCAGCTAATTTTCAGAGAGCTGGGGATTTTTTGCTTATTAAGCACACAATACTAAATGTTATTATTTGGTTATTCCTAAAAGCTAGGAACTCAGTTCTAAAAAATATTCATTAAAAGAAGTGTTTCACTTCCAAAATCCAAACTTGAAAGCTTAAAGAGCAATGTACAAATAACCTTCCCATGCATCCACTGGGGGAAATTCTGCAAAAATAAAATCTACCTTAGCAAACTCCAGAGGATGAAAAAGTAGGCGTAAAGTCATCTAACCTTGTAATTTGGTTCAGTAGATACAGAACATTAGGGATGCAGGCAGGGTAGAAGAATTGCTCTCCAGTGGAGTATCTTTCTCTTTCCAACTGACTTAGGTTGACTACTCTGAGATACAATGGATCCCCACCAGACCTGTCACCGGGAAAACTAATTGGAGACATCAATCCACGTGTACAGTACAAGCTGTCATGTATTTCACAAAATCTGCTCGAGTTGCACTCAAACTGTTCTAAACCCTGCTACAACGCTCAGGCATGTCCAACATGATTTTTGGAGAGAAGTCTGTAAAATAAAGGGTCAATTGCAGACTGACAGATACAATCAGCTACGTGCATCAATCAATCCAGTGACTGGGTATTTTGAGCTGTTAGCCAAAGCCTGCACCAAACCCTAGAGACAACTGCTTGAAAAACATTATCACAAAGGACAAGGAAACACCAGCCTCATTGTTTTTAAGTAAAATGGGTCATTTTGAGACTATAATGAAAAAAAATATATATATAGTCCCAGATGGTTTTGAAATGTCATCACATTGCTCTGTTTAAATGCTCTGAAGGGGATAACACCAGTCTGGCAATCCTTTTCCCCCTAACCAAATAACCTTCATTTGAAATCACCTACGAGCTTTGCTTATACTGAAATGTTTAGAAAAGTAAGGGACAAATCTAATGACCCATTCTTCACTCATACAACCAACCAACTTGGGTGGCCTGCCCCAATAATAGCATCAGTTTCCTTTCCAATTAATTCAACTCCTTTGAAGACCAGATAATGAAAAGCATGGATCACTGTAGTGTTACTGGAAAGGTTACTGGGACAAGACTTGGCCCTCAGAGTACCTACCTTCTTGTTTCATAGAGAGGCCCTTCTCCTGCAGCTGGTTTCTCATCTTACTGATTACCTGCTACATGAGAAATTTCAGTCTGGCCTCAGGGCTGGACCCAGCCCAGAGGCTTCTGTCGAGTTTGTTATAATTTATTTATTGTAACTCAGAATCCCATTAAACCAAGCCTCTCTCTGGCTTGCTGCGCTGGCGGCATTTGGATCTGTTGGTCAGTGAGTGCTGGACCACCTTCAACACCTTATGAAACTTTCATCTTGGAAGTTAACATGAGTCAGGACCCACTTCTCAGAGATGTGAGCATTTGCTTAAGTCCTAATGTAATGAATGGGACTTAATACCTGCTAAAAGTTAAGCATGTGCTTAGATATTTTTATATATAGGGTAGAACTCCCCTTCACCTACAGAAATGGAAGTGCTCAAATATTTTGGAGACTTAAAGTTTTATTTCTGAAAGAAAGGGGGTTTTGTGAGTTTTTAAAACATTTCTGACTCCTTTTCTGAGGAAAAAAAAAAAGTATTTTCAGTGAAAGTGCAAGTCAAACCAGATTTTTCTTCTAGGCTGCGTTTACAGGGGCTAGAACCAAATTGCTTTTGAGCACTTCCTAAAGATTCTGTTCATCTCTGTTATACTGGCACAACATCACTAGGTTCATCCAGAATGCACCTCCATTTTTCACTAGTCCACAATTCGGGATTTATTTAATAACTTATCCTAATGAATGCAGTTAAAAAATGAGATCAGCAGCAGAATGATTCTGTTACTCTTCTGCTGCTTATTCCGTCTCAACACATATAGTTCAAATGTGAACAAAGAAAAAGACATTTAAGCTCTTTTTCAGGAAAGAAATGGTTGGAAATTATGAACAACAATGTGGGATATAAATGCTAGAAAGAAACTGTTACAAACTAGAAGCTCACCTCCTCATTGGTAGTTCTAGTGACAATAAATACAACTTCACATAAGTTTCACATTCCTCCTATGAAAGGGAAAATCAAGGGATGTAATTAATGCTATTAAAAGATTGTCTTCCAGATGTTGTCTCCTTCCGTGGAAGAAAGAACCAACACATTTCTTTTGCCAGTTCAGACTTCATCTGTAGAACAAGAGAACAGTCTTTTCTTTAGACAGCATATAGGAGTAGGAATAAAGATCCCCAGAGCAGAAGGGAGAAATAGAACCGGAATATTACATTTCAGTAATAAAACCAGCTAGGAGATTAGAGGTAGAGCTTTATAAAATACACGAGCCAAAAACCAGCTTCCTGATTCTCCTAAAGGAAATATCAGTATGTTGGCCAGTCTACTTTTCATTATCACTTCATGGTTTAGAAGTTGTTTTCGCCCCATGGCCCTTCTCCATCCGCCTTTTATGTGAAGCCTTTGGGTCCAAAATCTGTTAATGCATTTATATACATTTTAGGGACATATTCAAATAGCAACAACTTGTATGAGTGCTTTAAATTACCCTGACTAACGTCAGCACAATTCAAGATGCTTCTGGCCTAAGCCATTAATGATGTTACACACCATTAATGTGGAATTCGCCCGCACAATTTGCTCCAAAGTGTGGAATACACATAAAAATGGATGTCCCGCTGTTTTGTTTTCCAGAGGAGCTCCTGTAAGGCTGCAGTAAGCTCACCACTTCCACAGCTTTAACAAAGATAGCACACATCTGAGAAAGAAGCTAAAGCAGCCAGCACCGAAGAACTGATTGAACACACAAGCTTTGCCTTATGGTTTCTTTCAGATACACGGCACGCACAGACAAAACTCAGTGACAGTGTAGGAACTAAGCTGCATTCAAATATAACAATTCCTTCAGTTTCTGATTCCACTCCCAACTCCTTACACCTAGTGCCTGTTAACTTATGCATTAGTAATTATGCAGTTCTAGAGTTAGAAGATCAAACTTTAAAAACTTTTCAGTCATCAGCTACCTCAACCGCAGTAACACGTCTACAGAAATATTCATTATCTTCAGAAGACACTAGAAGAAAAATTTGACAGCCTGGTCTGATTGAGTTCCATGCCAGCACTTAATAAATAAATTAAATAATATTAGTAAAGAATGAGCAGCATCAAATAAAGTACAAATTCTCCAACATGGAATGTACTATTACAGCAACTAAACATAGAATGGAAAGAACCGATTAAATGCTGTTTGCTGCATGTAGAATTATTAACATAAGGTGAACAATAAATTGTTTTTAAACATACAGAAACAAAGGTTTTCTGTGTAATTACTCATGTGTGGTGCTGAGAAGACAGTGTCCCTCCAGAACACCTGGCACCACAGTTTGGGTTGTGCTGCAGGAACAGCAGTTTTTTCAGTGCTGCCATGCCAGAGTGACGGCTACAGCCTGCAAGCACTAAAACATTTTGGGATAGGCAATAAACACCCTTCAAGTCTTCTAATGACACTCCTCCACATCTATCATGCACAGTGCTCTGGACTGTCAACATATCATCTCCCATGCTGCAGCAAGAGGAACACAGAGCAGTTTTCACTTACGATGATTTTCAGCTGTCACGCATGAAGAGCCAGCGTGTGCTAGGGCTTGGGAAAACTACACAGGCCAAGGCTCCCCACTCTGAGGATATCTCCAGGATTATCACAAACAGAGGAGACAGCAAGAGGGAGTCTAGGAAAAAAAAAAAAAAAAAAAAAAAAAAAAAAAAAAAAAAAAAAGAGAAAGCAGAAAATTTCCAGATCCAGATAGCATTACTTTGAAAGCTCTTCTGATACTTACGATGTGAAATTGCTGGACTGTAGAATGCAATCTGATGCTTAAATTGGTCTCTTAAGTAAATTTCATAGCAAATGATTCACCTATACACAAAAAACAGAAGACATGCCTGTAGACTGGCTGTCATCTAGCCGTTTTAGGAAATCACCCATGTCCTACTCCATATAACCTTGTCTTTTAATCTGAATACCTGTCAAAAACAGGGAAACAACAATCACACAGCAGCTTCTAGATTTTTTACAATAATGGAGCAAAGTTTTATTGTTTATGGTTAAAACATTCATAGTAAATACAAACATTGTTTTGCCTGTGGGAAAACTTAGCTGTGTACTGTGCCATGTTTGATTTTACCTTTCATTAAGTAAATTGCCAATGAATCCTTTCTTTTCCTTTTTCTGTGGTGTTCCAAACCTTACTGAAGAAGCCATTATTAATGCACAAAAGAGATTTGCCTGTGTAAAGACTGAGTAGAGGTCTAGGGGATTTGGACTGTAACATGATAATGTTAAAAAGTTGTCAAGCTGTCAAAATGCAAAGCACTCTAAATACTAAAGTGTGAGGGTTTAGGTATTTGTTTCCACAGATATCAGGAAGAGTTACATGGCCTAAATTCTCTTACTTCCTCTCACAAGTGCTCACCTCACCGCTCGTCAGAAACTGGAGATGACTCAGTGTCAAAAGAGATTTTGATGACTCATCATCAAAAGAGATTTTGAACCCCAACTCCAACCAGCAATTTCACTGACCCCAACAAAGGCATTCATGGATGAAAGTGCTCATCAGTGGGATAATGTCCAGTTCAACGTGATCCCCAAAACACTTTGGTTAGGGGAACACAAAAGCATTACTGTTCTCATCTTAGAAAGCAAGAGAATAGTGGAGAAGAGAAGATGACTCTCCTAAAGGTAAAAGGGAATACAAAGTAAAAGTGCATTAAGTCTTAGACTATCCTGTCCATCAATTCCTCTGGCATCATTCACTTGTACGAATTAATAAATAAATAAACAGAAATGAGGAAACAAACCAGAGCCCTTTAGCTAAATTTTCCAAATTTGGCCCAAAGTGGGTTATTAACTTAGGAAAAATACTGAAGAGTGTGGAAAAATCTATTCCTGTGACAAAAATTTCTCAAGAATATAAACTGGCAGTGCATTAAGACACTCTGGTGGTATGACTGCAGTAGTGATGGAAACAATATGTGGAGAGACCATTGTCATACCAATGTGAGGAATGTAATCAGATTGGTATCTTGTGATCCTTTTGGATGCTGCCTCAGAGCTCAACACAACACAGATGCTTCAGTTGTTAAAACATTTAACATCTCATAATATGCACAATGCCAAGGCATATTTTGCTAAAGGCAGGAAGGGTTTGTTGTTCCTTCAGTAGCAAGTTTGGGCCCTAGGTG
Source organism: Brachypodius melanocephalos (assembly GCA_013398615.1). Lineage (NCBI taxonomy): Eukaryota > Metazoa > Chordata > Aves > Passeriformes > Pycnonotidae > Brachypodius > Brachypodius melanocephalos. Next base: position 836,583 of record VZSR01001831.1, on the reverse strand, counting down.
TAAAAGCAGGTGAATCAATGCATAGGTGGGGCCCCTCCCTGAAGAAGTAAATGAAAATTAGTTTTAATTATTTCAGCAGGAGCTGGACCAGGACTTTCACTCACAGAAGTGGGAGAATAGCCAGAAAACATCTACATAAACTGCAGCTCATATGTTACATTAACTGTATGCTTTCTCTCCTGTGTGCAGTGCTGTGAATGCTCACAGACACAAAGCACAGGGGCTCTTCCAGGGACAGTACGTGATGAACATGGGCCATGCACATCCAGCACAACTGCTTCCTCAGCAGCTTCACCCTCCTCTTCTGCTTTCAAGCACAATGACAAAGAATTTGCACGTGTGCCCAGGCTGCTCTTCACAGACGTACATGGCTCTGTGCCTTTTATCTGCTCCTACATCTTATGCTGACAGATGAACAATGCACAGGATCATAAATGGAAGTAACACTGTTTAAAACTAACACAGCCAAAAGTACACACCCAAAAATAAAAGCTTTGAATACAAAAGTACATTTTTCCATTAGTATGCAACTCATACAACAATAACAAGTCAACAACAATACTGAGGATCTCCTCCAACGTAGGCAAAGTGACATCTAAAACTGCAGCAAAAATCTTAGGATTTATTTTTGACAAGCCAGATCTTCAGGTGCTGCTAATTGCTTCAATTGCTAGAATTCTGCAATTGGAAATCAGGCCCAAACTTTATAAAATTGCAGGAAGGAGCGTTAAAGACAAGCTTGGCTCTATCACAATGCTGCCATTAAACTACCTGCAAGAGGTTTTGGTAACAAATACCAAGGGCTAAAAGTTTTTAGTCCCAGTCCAGCCCAGGGAAAAGTAAACTTGTTTCCAATTAAATAAAATTAATGTGTGGCAGACAGAGATCTTCGAATTCAATTCCAACAGAAACATCACTAAGTACTGTAATGTACATGTCTGCATTTTGGAAAAAGTAAAGCTTTGAAAATATCTGGGCAGACTAGATTCAATGTGCAATCAAAACCCTATAGTTCTCATTGCAAAGTTTCCCAACAGCAGTGGGTTCCACAGCCATTGGCTCTATTTAAACAGCATTATAGAGAAAATTGCAGGGTTTGGATGTTCTATCCTTGCAGCCATGGAATGAAAACTGTTCATGACTAAATTTTTTTCTCCTAGAGAGCCTAAAAAGATTGTTCACTACACAAGCAATTCAGCTGAAGATTTAATTTTTATCTATATAATTAGGATTGTTTAATAGTAAAAGAAGTGAATATCGTAGAGTCTCATAATCACAGAATGGTTTGTGCTGGAAGAGTCCTTAATGATCACCTAATTCCAAACCCCCTGCCATGGGCAGGGACACTTTCCACTCAGATGGGCCCAGAGCTCTGTCCAACCTGGTCTTGAACATTTCCAGGGATGGGACATTCACAATTTCTCTGGGAAACCTTTTCCAATGCCTCACCACCCTCACAGTAATCCATTTTCTCCTAATATCCAAACCCCAGACACGGATCCCATGTTGTGTTATGGGTGAGTGCAGTCTGGATAAGGATATATTGTAAATTGTTCCATAATGACTCATGGATTAGCAGGGATTGCTTTAAACACAACATTCCCAAGGGGTAAAATAAAGCTGCCATTAATTTAGGGTTATCTGGAAAAAAAAGAAAAAGGAGCATTGAGCTGCTTACCCGGCTTGCACTCCAGTATTTTCAAGCTCCTCTTCATCACCTTGTAACTATTTCAGCATAGCTCTGTAAGCCAATTGAATAGAAAATTTGGGTAAAATATGCCCTTGAAGTGTAGTGACTGATGGCCAGTAAAATCTTGATAACAGAAGAACCATCTCTCCTTCTCTTTTCAGCATACTTTGAGAATTATTTGGTTAGACAGTCATAGGAGTGAAGGCAAGAAATTTTTTAATATGCTGACTCCTAAAAGTCATTCTCAAATACAGTGAAAAATAAAAAGGAAAAATACTTCAAGATCGATACAAATTGCAGATATAACCTCAGATTTACAAGCAATGTCTTCAATTTTCAATGTGAGGAGGATCAGACCTAAAAGAATAAAGAACACAGAATGTAATTTTTTATACACTGCTCAGGTAGCATCCTTTGAAAACACACTTTAATCCAAGAAAATAATGTTGGTTTTATTTTTTATTTTTCCTGTTATCTTCTAAGTTTCAGTAGAATTAGATAATAATTAAAATTGGCTCTTCAAGGGAAAAATATTAAGGAAAAAATCAGCAACCTATCATCTGGCATTTCAACTTTGCTAGCTCCACATTTCCATGAAGATCATGGTCTTGTGGCAACCTTGCCCTGCCACTGATATGAACAAGTTTTTAAAATGCACAGTTCTAAAAGAGTTTGTAGAAAGCAAGAGAAAGCGATCATCAAAGGTTTTAAACTTCTGGGTACTGCTGAAGGAAGATATTTCTGTTTCCTTAAGCAAGAAGGAAAAGGGAATATTCTCTGAATATTTCAAGCCAGACAAATGGGGTTTTGTCTGTACAGTGCCCAGCACTTGAGAGAGAAATCCAACACAGGAAACTATCTCCTGGGTTAAATCCAGTTCCTCACCATGCCAGCCACTACATCACATAACCCTTTCAAAACTGCACTAATTCCTTTCAATAAACTGAAGCACAGATATTTTGTCATCAAAGCATGCTGTTTGAAAATACACTAACCCTTTTGCTTATTCGTCTAAGTGGAGTGTCTGAACTTTTCAGTGGCAGCTCAGTGGACACTTTGGTGACAAATATGAATCAAACAGGGCTCCATACACCAGAGGGCATTGCATGCACTTAGTTTCAAGGTGACAAGGGAACGAATTATTATGATTAAGCCTGCATTTAAAAAGTAATGTTGAAAGCTCATAGCCAGATGGAAATGCTCAAGAGCAGAATTCTTAAAAACAGCTGGGGACCAACTATCATCAGAGAAAGAGATCTGTGGAAACCCAGTCAGTGGTTTAGATGCATATTTTCACCATATCTTTAGATGCTATCCGACACTTTGCCAAGATTAAGCCACAAGTTCATTCTTCTTCACCTTCTTTTCATCCTACCTGTAGGAATTTCACTTACCTATTCTGTCGCGTTCAGGAAAAAAAACCCACACAAAAGTGCAATGAAATAGCAATAGTGTGGAAGATTTCTTCAAGAAGGAGATATACATATATTTTCCAAAGATTTTTGGCACTGCAGTGGGATCCATTTCAGATTTCCTGCAGCAGTCTGCTTCTTCAAAAACCTTTAATCATCTTAACTGCTGGCAAGACATCTGTTGGAAGTGTTGGAAAACCAAAAATGAAAAAGCTCATAACTCTACAGAAATCACTAATAGAAAGTGAGAAATAGAACCTGCACAGTATTATTTGAAATGTCAAAATGTGCTGATAATAAATAGAATCTGGCTAGAAACAGTTTGGAGTTGAAGCCCTGCAGTAAGCATCTCCAGAGCTAGGCAAATCTGTTCTTACAAGGATTTAGGAATCTACCTACAGTGCAACCTCTGTCTGAACCCAAAATAAAAGTCAAAAGTTACTTTTTACTCATGGAGAGAACAAAATTTCTTCTCCAAACATACTTTTATTTACTTTCTCCTCTTGCCACAGTTCCTTTTTCTAAGTCCTCTTCAGTTGCCATAAAACCTGGTACTGCATCACCCTTGGGCACTTGCTGCCAAAGGAAAGTCAGTATTCCCAGAAAATGCTATTCAAAATGGGTATTTTACAAAAGCAAAATCCCCAGATATGAGACTATCAAGGTCAGCAAGGCCTAGGAATTTCACTGAAGTTCTTGCTCCTGCATCAGAAAATAAGATTCATGTACAGCCCCTGGGGGGTTGGAGAGGGGCTGAGAGCACTTGAATATTAAAAATAAAAATCATATTGGGGCTTACTGAGGAAAGACTGTCTCAGTCCTTGCACATTTGAGAAAACTGACATTAAAATTCAGGTTATAATCTCCATCCAAATGGATCATATTTAAAGACTTGTGAGGAATTCTGCTCTGTTGGGAGTGTCCACATTGTGAGATTGTCCTCAGTCCTGTCACCACTGCTGGTCTTATGTTCTGTAACCACAAAAAACAATAGGTTTTGAAATTTTACCCAAGTTACATTTGCAACTAACACATTACTAAATGATTGTTAGTTAAATAGAACCATAATCCCTGTTTTCTAATAAAAAAGAGCTTAAAATCTATGCAGATCTTGACAAACTCAAATTCCACAGCTGACTCAAACAATGTGTCTCTTCAACTTTGGGAATTAAGTCGAAACCAGGAAATATTCCAAGTACCATGTCTTCCGTGTGGATAGCTGTCCAAAGAAGTAGTGGGTAAGGTCATGTCTTATACTCTGCCCAGAAAAACGTGGAACAGTTTCCCACTCCCTTGGCAACAGCATGGATAGCATAAAGGAGAATACCCTTCTAAAGGCAGAAAAGTTCAAGAGAAAACTGCTAGTTTTCTATATGATGTAAATCTAAAAATTAAAAATCTAAGTTTTTATTTTAACGAAACGCAGTGGAATTTTAAAAAAGGACAAGTGGATCAAAAATGCAGAGCCTTCTGAGTAGACTCAAAAAGGAATCTAAAGAAGTATAAATTTCTCTACTTAAAAAATACCAAAAAAACCCCTTAGATGGCACATTGGAATAGAAATGTAAACTTGTATTTAGAATTTACATTTTGTAAAATACCTGTCACCCTTGGTTTTACATGTTTTACTTTGCCTTCTATGTTTTCATACGCCTTCCGATGTTTATAAAACTTGGAGTCAGAATTCTCACACTTTCTCTTGTAAACAAAAAGACGTTTACATATTTTTTTTCTCCTCTAGGAGGAGTTTCTTGAGTGATGGTGATGTTCACCAACAAGATTGAAAGGGTGGGGACACCTTTAACCAATCTCTGGTCGTTCCGTACAGTTGTATATATTGAAGTCAGAATTTGAAATAAAAGAACAAAAACCATTTCTGCTGACCTCGGGCCTCGCCCTGCCTCGTCTTTTCGTGTCCTATTGCGACAAAATATCCACAGGTATGTATTAATAAACACACACACACACCACAGATAGAGTAAACTGAAGTATTTTTCACAGAGTTGATAGCCAGACTTATCTTTATATGATGTGATTTATAGCAGAGGAATAAGAGGAGCAAATCTGGAAACATGTAGTTATTTGCAGGAACACATGCAGAAACAGACACATATCAGCTGATTTGCGGTGATCAGTCACCATTTTGCCTGAGAGGATTTAGAAATGAAAAGTTGGGCAAGAAGTAATTTGCTTGCTGTATGAAAAATTTAAATATTAGAGAACCTGTTGTGCCAGGTTAAACCCAAACCCCTCAACAATAGAACAGCAACTCTCTGGCACCTACAAGGTGGCACAGCAGAAGGAACAAGGGTATCCATCTGGTTTTGACACTTCTTGGCTCCCTGTGGTGAACAGCAATTGTTTCAGATGTGAAAACGATGGGCAGCATACTTATCACAAATATGAACAGGCAAATAAATAACCAGGGGTTTGCTCCCTCTCCTTCGTGTGTGGAGCCAATTATGAAAGTTACAGGCTGTACCCGTGGATGGGTGATGGCTTTGGGTCCCTCTTGATCCAGAAAAAAGTCCTTGCTTCTACTGTTGGCTGATTAAAACATTATGACCAAACACCTGATGGGATCCTACTGTAAATGGAGTCTCCAAATTTGCTTCTGTGTGCCTCTCACCAGGTAAATCAACCTTCAGTTGTGCCTCAGCCACGGGACAGCAGAGCAATGTGGGCTACTATTATAGAAGAGCCCTCCACAATGCCAAACAAGACAGTGCCAACCCTCTGCTAAACTTCATGGGATAATTTAAAACATATGCAAATAGATGAATGGCTTAAAATTCCTTTGGATTCTGTTATAAAGACAGCATGCCATCAATTGCAGTAACTGCTTTAACATGCAGAAAACGACAGTAGATATGGTCCCTGAAGTAGAGCAGTGATTAATCATGCAGGGTTGGAGGAGTATTTTGTTGTTTAAGCTTGCTTCACTCCTTGAATTTGCATCCCCTAGGCCACCAGTGTTTGAATGGTGATCACAAAGGAGAGGTAGTAAGTTGATAGAAAATACTAAAAAAAGGAAATGTTCTCACAGTGCCTGGATTCTCAAGGCAAATCAAGTACATAACTTGACTTTACCTATAAAGTCTAACTCAGTTTTGCTGAATGTTTCTGAGATGCTGAACTGCATCTACTATCCACCCATTTGAGGTAGTAATCTAACATCAAAAAACATTTTATAACATTTTATACTCCAAGACCTTGTTACTTTTATGGGTCTGAAGGCTAAATAAATAAAGCTGACATATAAAAGCCCCAAATGTACTACGTTACATTACATATCCCTCGTTTCTAAATGCAGACTCACTTTATGAACAGAAATTACAAATGTAAAAGGTGTTACTCAGAAATGGAAGGACAGATACATAGACAGGGAGCTACAAACCCACAGCAAGCAGTCATCTCGAGTTGTGAAAGGCAGTGCAATTACAAGCAAAATAAATTTCATCCACAGTAGAGCCCCAAATATGCTACCTGGATTCAAGCAATAGTGTGTTTGAGTGTTTGGGTGTTTTAATACTGCATCATCTAACAACGACCTGCATTCTGTCCACACTATAACTAATGTAGCCATGCTCAGAATGAAACAGCTTTACCATATTGACATTGTAAAGCAGGCTAAAGAGTTGGCAAAAGAAAAAAAAATACAAAGAAGACATAATGGTACATGTGGATTTGAAATCAGTAACTTCTCAGAACTCTTAACTTTTTGAAAAGTCAAAATACAGGGTTAATGGATCATGCAGTACAGTATGTGACCCAAATAACAAAGCTTTTACGCATTCATCTGTGAGCCATTGATCTAAAACAAACTCAGATAAATAAAAACTGTTTGTTTCTCTCTACTAGCTCTCTATATCAAAGAACACAATAATGCATCTCTGTAGCTAGAAACCTCTTCCAAGCTCCAGGCTGACACTCAGTTATGAAATGGGTGGAGACTTCACTTTCCATGTTGGGCAAAGAAAAGCAACTTTTCACATAGACAAGTCTCTTATCACTTTGCATTACATGAAACAAATGCAAACTCTATTTCTATTCAGAATTAACAGATAGAAATGTTTCTGCCATCAGAGAAGAAAGAAAGAACACCCACATCAATCTTCTGGAAATGAGCGAACCTGTTTTCTTCTGGGCCAAAGAAATGTCCTTTGAGACCACATCTTTAGCAAGAACAGAATTCTGGTTTCAAGACAACCTGAGCAGGCTCTTGTTGAAGTGGTACAGGTTTCCTAAAGGCAAAAATTAATTCACCAGTGTGCACTGTCTCTCCTTCATCCCTTGCTGTACTCAGGACAGGAAGTGCTCAGGACATGGCAGAGCAATCCCTATTGCAGCATTCATGTTTCACAGGAAGAACTTTCAAAGAAAATTTAAAAGACCACGTGGGTAAATAATGTGAAGATAAATATCTTCATATTCAGTTTTACCCCTGTAGGTGGAGTCTTTTGTTTCATCCAGGCCAAAACATCAGATGAAATAAATATTGAATATTACCACTAAAAAAATGCCACCTGGGGCTAGTACATCCAAAAGAGGAAGAATTTTCCTGTACCTACTTGTGCAATTAAAAATATTAGAGGTCCGTGGCCTGTGTTTCATATTCAAATGTTATGCTAAATATACCAGCATTTGTTTTAGTCCGAAATTTACAATGTTTTTACCAACACTTCTAGCACAAGGATAAAATTTACCCAGTTCTGTTTCTATAAAGAATAAATGGAAAAAGAGATTACTGGAAGGCAGTCTCCCCAACAGACAACACTGACTTTATGAAAGATTTTATAATGGTGGTTAAAAAAAAAAAAAAGTGATCTTTGCAGTAGCTTACCAAAAAACCTTGCATTTTGTCTTGTGTCAAAATGCTCAGTGGACATACCTGGCTTTGTCTCTGCATGCACACACAAGATTGCAGTGTGCTCACACTCAGAACGAGTGCATTGTCCTGATGTAGGTATGTGCTTGGCCAGAAGCAGTAAAACAGTCATTCTGTGACTAGCTGGAATCAGGAAACGCTTTTGAGGCTTGGCCATATCTGCAAAAACATTTTTTTTTCAGACAAAAGGCTGTAATTAGAAAAGAGATATTCCAAAGGGATTTCCAAAGAGCATTAATCTAGGTCAGCATTAATCCAGTCTCAAATGGGATTCAGCTTTTTTTCCAGCATCTTTCCACTGAAATGCTCATTTTAGTGAGGCTTTGAGAAACCCATAAGATGGCATAAATAACCTTTGTAATTTAGAGAATGAGATTTAGAAAGGCTTGCTGTCAACCCTTTTTTCTTCTGTACTTCTCATAGATGTCTCATAGACACTGAAGGTCACAGAAGGGAAGAACACAGTGCAAATCTCTGTGAGGGAAAAAAAAAAAAAACAACAAAAACATCGAAGTTTTGGAGAGAGCATTTTTCTTAGCATGGAGTCCTGCTTTTCCAAGACAGCTGAAAAATAAAACGTGCAAGCATCAAAAATCATCAAAAGGGTCAGTGACGTTTATGTACTCCCCCTGCATGGACCTGGAGAGGTAACACATCAGAATTACTTTGTGCTCAGTACCTAAGACTGACCTGAAAATAGTCCATGAAATTCACAATGACTTATTGTTTTGCTTATCCAGAAAAAGAAAGCCAAAACACAATTTTGTGCAATTGATTTTTAAGATCTCACCGATCATCTCACCCAATTTACACTTTACTTACATTATCCCTTATTTTACAATCTGGGCAACTGGGCTTCCTCAGTGGCTTGATATAAAATTTTAGTTCTTCCCATCCCAAAAAAAGCACACTGCACTCCCATGTGGAAACACCTAGTTCCTCAGTGTTAATTATCAGATGTTTCCAAATGTTTCAAATCTCTCATAAGCAAAGATGATTTCTTTTTCCAAAAAATCATCCCAATATCTGCATATTAAAAGTTAACATCAAGACAGATTTTAATACATTAATTTAATTGCAGTAAGTGTCATGGCAAGAATTAATTAGAAAGATCTTCCTCTGTCACACTGGATTGTAAAAGCTTCTCCTCTCTGGAAGTATCAGTGCCAGTAAAATCTAACCTTTCCCTTTGGCCCCTCAAAACCCTGACTTTGCTCTAGCAAATTTTAAAAGAAAATTCTAGAACAGGCTCACGTGTTTTGGAAAGCTGCCATATTCAAGCGAAAGGTCATGAGGCTTAACATACAAGTGTATCATAAAATCAGGTTTGAAGGGGTTTTGGAGAAAGGAATACAGAATGCAATTTATGAGGCTCCTCTCCACTCACATTTCTGTGATACAGACCATGACAAGTTGCCAAATCGCCAGCATGAATAGGAAAATGGTTATAATTATGTTTCCCTGTGCTGTTGTTCTGGAAAGTTTTGACCATTCAGGATGTTCCAGAGGCAGTGGTTATCCAAGAAGCACAGGAGGAAGGCCACAGCAGGAGGGAATTGTGCATCACCAAGCGTGAGGGTGCCAGTCCAAACGTGGGGTACCAGCAAATGCACTGAGAGGTTTGTAAAGGGAAAAGAAACTGCTGAGAGGCCTTAAAAAAGCTGAATTTACCACTGGGCTCCAAGGAGAGCCACATCCTATGGGATAATGCAAAAATGTGACTCAACTCCATGACAGCTTTCCAGAGAGATGGAGTCAGGATGATTACATCAGTGAATTGTCTCCTACTTTTACCACAGACTGCACAGAAATGACCAGCAGAGTGTTGCTGTTGACTTCTGTGAAGGATGACAGCATGAGAAGGATTTTTGAGGTGGTTGGTTTTTACAATTTTTTTTTCTTTTTCAGTAAGACTCTTAAGACATCTTATATATAGATATGTCTGAAGGAAAATGGGAAAAAATTAATTCACACCTACTGACCAGGCATATAGCTTTCTGCATAGCATAAATTTGTTAAAAAAACCTGTTGTGAGTCAGAGTAGAAATGTGATTTAATTCCCTAAAATTAAAAGCTAATAATGTCTCTTTATGTGCCATACCACCTTCAATTTTCACCCACATTAAATAAAAAATAACACAAAACAGAAAAAAAGGCCTCAATTATATGATTTGTTCCTGAAATTTGTGTCCAAAAGTGTATTTATGTGGTGAAAACCACCTTTGTGTTAGGTGGCAAATATAAAACAGACTTCATCCATTTACATATTTCTGATTCCTACAATATTTAACTGAGACTGGATAAGACAACCATGAATAACTGAGGCAAACCAAAACCATATCTGTATATTCAAAATCATAATTGAACATATTTCCATTGATACCTACTTTGTTTTCCTACAGTGAACAACTTCACAGGGAAAAGACTGACAAAACTGTACCAGAGTAAGTTACTCATTTGTTCATTTTTTTTTAGGAAAACTGTTCTGCTTGAGAAATATCAGAGACAAATTCTATGGGTCATTTAGGGATCGAAGAAAATTCACAGAGAGGGCTAGCAACATTCATTTTGGTTTCCAATGAGCAGCAATAGAGAGACTGCCAAGGCTCCTTTGCTATGCCAGAAACACAAACCAGATCCTATTCATGGACCAGGAAAATTATGTCAGTGCAACAAAGCTGGCCAGTTAACTTACCTTGGGCAGAAGTTGTTTGGGCAGAAGTTCTAGACTGTAATTCTAGGGTTTTTGGGTCAGTATAAGATACTTTACCCACCCCATGCACCTCTGTGTAAAACTAGTCCTCCCTAAGGATTTTAAATTTAATGGCAAGGCCTTCGGACGACTGAGCATGATTTCGAGCATTTTGCAACAAAATGAGTGTAGACCAGCAATTTCTACTCCACATCACTAAAACTGAGTGAAAATGATAAACTGCCAATTGAAAGTGCTATTGGTCATAATCCATACATTTAGCATTATCTGGTGTAAGAAGGCACCAAGGAAGCCTTGACCATCACCTACTGACATTTTTATTTAACTGAAAAGCAAGAAAACAAATGGTTTCAAAATCAGGAGCTGACATGAGAGGAACCAGGGATTTGCAGATATAGAAAAAGCCTAGCTGGGCCAAGAAAGAAGAAAAACAGCCTGATCTGAGGCCTCAGGAGTTATCATTACTTCAGATTGAGACAGAATAGTTGGAGTTGATGATCTGTTTTCCAACCTAAGTGATTCTGTGATTCTCTGTCTACAAAGGGAACAATATGACAATCCGGAGGTGCAGTGCCAGCTTGTGTATTTGGCTGAAGCTGCTATTTCACCCAAACTGAAGAGCTGGCAGTACATTTCACATCTCTCAGAAGTGAGGCAGGCAGCAGTGTGAAAATCTTCCTCTGGTCCAGCAGCCCTCCAAGAGGAAAAACAGAGCAGCCCGAGACAGAAGGACTCACAAATCGTCCATCACCAGAAGGAGCAAACGTCCTGCTCCTGCCAGCAGCCCCACTGGCTGCCAACAGCTATCACAGCAAGACTAGGAAACAGCTCAGAGATCACTGAGGACACGTTTAGAAGTGGAGGGATCTCTCTTGTGCAGCATGAAGACAGCTGGAAGCGGACATCAAACGCAGCAGCTGCACGTGGAGCATCGTGTCCGAGCCTGTCCCCATCTCCCGGCTGTGGGGACACGCACACCGGCTGGCCCGGGGCTGCCAGCAGCATGAAGGTCTGTGTGGACCAGCCAGTAAGGACTCCCTAAAGGATTTGGAGAGGGGAAAAAGCAGTCACAGGCCTCCACATAATCCTAAACATCATTGCTCATGAGATGATAAAAGAGCGTTGTCACTTCCCTCCATCCGTGTACATCACAACCTCACTTGCATAGGTTAGCATAAAGGGTTAACTCCAAACTTCACTATTATAGCCCCCCAAAAGGATACAAAACTAATCTTATCAGGTCCAGAGTCTGGAGGACACAATTTTCCCCACTGCAGTAAGCATTATTTTCCAGGAATGTAATTTTAAGCTCTTTTTTGTGCTGCTTTTCTGTAATTTCTCATCTGTTTTTTTCCCTCTAAATCACTGACTTCACTTATCTTTTGCATAAATATTTGTCAGAATGCATTTCAAATAAAAATTATATCAAATTTTTGACCCACGAGAAAATCATTCCATAATTCAGTCAGGGATAATAATTGTTCTTAAAGCTGTGAAATGCTTCAACTGCAATTTTCTGTGTAATGAACTATAAACTTTTATATTCAATAATAATGATGTGTACATTCACTGAGGCATATATTTCTAACCACATAGTTTTGAGAGGAGTGGCGTATTTAAAATCAGTTACACTCTGCACTAATTAATTTTGAGAACATAAACACTTTCCAAAGCTGCAAAATTAGGCAATTATACAATAATATGTTACAATCATAACAGTTTTTCAGCTCTGAAGTTTTGGGGTTTTTTTAAACTTATTTTCTCACCATTGCTAGGCTCTCAGCACATATGTATGAGCACTACAAAGTCAATCAGCACTACAAAATGTATGCTTTGCATTTTAGCTTAGACTTCTGGTGTTTGCAGAACAGTGTGTGTCTAACTGCTGTTCCCACAGCTGTAAAGCCTTAAGACTTAAGAAGGCATTGAACCAAAGTCTGTCCTCACATAATTGGAGTGGGGCAAAGTTTTGTTTGGGGGTGTTCATTTAGAGCACAAAGCCCCATCTGACAAACGCCAGGTTGTTCCCCACATGATAAAAGTGAGGGGTTATTCATTACCCTGTGACATGTAATTAACATGATGATTGGCTCTATACACCTTATAAACAATGAACACTTTTCTTATTTCCTTTTAACTACCACCATTTACAGTCACTAGGAGAGAGGGGGAGAAAAGGTACAGCCACTGAGGGAATTTCCAAATTAAGAGGTCCTTGAGATTCCAAAACAAACCCAAAAAACATAACAGACACTCTACTCTTCATAAAACACTCACAATAGCAGAGGCCCAGCTTACAGCTTTTAACTGCTGCAGTGCTCACGCTTCCAGGCGGGATGCTGAGGTCGTACAAAGGGATCCCACAGCTACTGCACATCACGGGCTAATGAATCTTTTCCCATGACAGGTACAGACCTCGGGACTGGGGTGAGAGCCAAGATGTCAGAGGAAAAGTTCAGAGAATCTGCAGTGGCAAAGGCTTACTGTGCAAGATGCTGCAACTGTCCGGAAGATTTCCCTCCATAAATCGGTGTTTTACCAACTATTTTGTAAATCCTGGAGCTCACCTACCTGTCACAATGTTTCAGTCAAACATGCATAGACCAAGATTCTGTCAATCTTGAAGTTACTTGCTGAAGACAAATATACCTATCAGAGATGAGAAAATTTTCTTTTTGTTCTGTCAAAACCTTCCTTACCCTCTTGGGTGGTTCAATCCGTTTACAGGCATTTAAGGGAATCATGGAAAAATGTTCTTCAATTCTTTTTTCTAGTTGCTGTTTATTAAACATAATTCTGGCCAGTTCTTAGTAATTAGTGAATAATATTATTAATTCTATTTGAAATGTAGCCTAGGACTGGTTTTTTCTCCGGTTATGTACAGTGTAGGCTTCACCCTTATTTCTGAGAACCAGGGTACCAAACTTGCTGGAGCTAATGCATAGAGATGCAGCACAGATCTTGTCAGTCTATTTCTTCACAGAACACCAGGATTTCTCACACTCTTGCCACAAAACAGCAGTGGCATTTCCTGAGCGTGGGACCAATCTAAGCTAATACCTTTCCTTTGACAACTTGGTTTGTTTCTGAAACTGAGAAAGCCTCAAAAGGATTTAAAAGCAGGATTCTTCTTATATCATTTTAAACGTCACTGTAGACATGTCTGTTATGAGCCAGTCATCAGAACGGCCCCTTTAGCCAATGGGGGACTAAACACTTCCAGATTTGACCTATTTTAATTTAAGCAGAGACTAGTTATGTGCTAGATGCTCCTTTTCTTCCAGTGCTGACCATGAAGACTGTTAAAATGACAGAGAAATCACGGCCAACTTATCATTTAAAAGAACAGGGTCCCTACCGACATCTAAGAGCTGTTTAAGGGTCTCTCCATTAAGTCTGCCTTTCAGTCTCACTGAGAAGAAGAGATCTGAGTGTAAGCTATTTTAGCCCAAATTTATCCTGAAAGAAATCTCAGATTCTGTTTGACAAATAAGTAATCAATCAATCAATCAATCAATCACAAAACAGTTATGATTCCTATAAATTCTTTTAGTTAGGAAAATGAAATCTTTTTCTGTTACTCTCCAAATAGGACATTTCCAGTTTGATATTTTTCTAACGAAACCTTTTGTGTTCAAAGCCACACTTTATTTTGAAATTTGCCTGCATTTTAATCACAAAACAAATGGTATTGGAATGAGCCAAGAGAAAAACCAACAGCTCTAGATCAGGTTTCACATTTAGGGTGTTGTCCTGCCGGGGAACACAATCTCTTTTGCAACTGTACCCTGCCCGCCTTCAGCTTCTTACCTTATGTCTCAGGCCTTACAAAGGTGGAAGGTTTTGGTATTGCAATTTACCTTTCCCTTCAGCTTTTGGCTCATCCCTGGGGCATATCTGATGGGCGCTAATCCACCCTAATTAGCCTACTGGGAAAACAACAGATAGTTTGCAAGACTTGAAAGGCTTGTTCAGAAAAGTCGACATCTCTGGCAAAGAGTTTTATGTGTCTGCAATCAAGACAAAAGGAGAGATTGGATCACCATAATGAACTCTAATTTTGTGTTGCTCTAGAAGGATAAAATGAGGGTGAATTGAGGCTCTGAAATCTTTTAGCACAAGAGCAAATAAAAGCTTTAAATGATGCAATTTTTTTCTGTCAACTGAATAAGCACGACTTTATAAGCATGATTTAATCCAAAAAACAGATGCACTCTTCCCTTAAGAGAGAAATCTAAGCCAACTGGCTTACACTAGCATTTTCTGTGCGTGATTATTGGACGTGGCAGGTTGAAAGAACCAAGAAGCGGTATTTTGAGCCATGGCAGGAGATGCAAAGAACAGAGGTCCAAATCTTCACAGGAAATAAAAGCAGGCAAGAGAGAGAGGGGGGGAGAATAGTGGGGGAAGATATTCCACAGCATTTAAGCAGAGTTCAGGAATCAGGCTCTGAATGCAGCGATGACACGCACAAGTGGCGGTAGGTCGTCTTTGTGCGGTTCCGCTGCGCGAGCAGCATTGCAAGTTGTCGCGCATCACCCATAGCCATGGTTACAATTTTTACCTAGTAATGATTCCATTGTAATTAATGGATGTTCCCACTGCATAAGGCAGAATACTGATGAGGAATGTGAAGGGCAGACAATAGTTTAACTATCTTTGATTAAAGTTTTACTTTGCGCAGAGCAAGCTGCATTCATCATGTCTCTCTCAGTTTTCCATTCTTCCCGGTTATCGATAAATTGAACTAACAGATTTCCACCCCAGCAGATTTTTCTTTATTCTGTTTTGTCCACTGTCTTTCCTGAGTTTTCAAGACAGACCACAGATAGAAGTAGGAGCCCTTTACACTTCAATCTAACTTTGCTTTTGGAACACAATGGATGTAATTCTGTGCGTTTTGCTCTAACCATTCATCAAGCTTATCAACAACTAATTGCAGAATATCCTGGATAAAGCTGAAAAACATTGTTAGATTTAATACTAACATTTTACTGTATGCAAAATTTACTGCTGATTGAACTCTTCAGTCAGCAGTAAGTAGCCTGAATATTTGGACTGTGAACACATATGACTGATAATTGACAAAGAACAGAGGACAAACTCTGGCCCACGGTGCACCTACACAACTGTCACTGCTTCAGTGGGAAGAGCAACAATTCTCCCTCCAAACTTCTATTAATTACTGTAATTTTTCAGTTTTGGTATTTCAATGTCACTTAATTTTGTCCTGATGTTTCCAGCTGCTCTTGAGAGCTCCATGAAATTTTTGACTCTGCTGCTTGGTTAATAAAACTAAACACATGTTGGTGCTTTTTCTCTATTTATTCCCAGGCCCTTGTACCCAGTGGAAAGGAGAGATGCCTGAGGAGCAGCAGATGAAGCAGGACCTCAAAAAGCAGGAAAGTGAAAGCTGGCTGCTGCCAGCTCCCCACCAACACTCGCTACATGAGAACTAGTGCCTGTAATCCCAAATACGTGCACATGCATATGCATGATTGTAGTGGCACTGATGAATAGAAATGTTTGTCTCGCTCATGTGAAAAGACATCAGCTGCTTTTGGCTTCAAAGTCAAGATGTCTGGTTTTAGCCTTTTTTCTGTCAGGACACCTGATGGATCTGGACTGAATCCCACACGGATGGATCAGGAGCATTTAGCTAACTTTTCTGTTGATCGTGTAGAGTTAAGGGAAATGTCTAAAGTCGATATCAATGGTTTTAAAACTTTTGTTAAAGTCTCTCTTTTTTTCTTTCTTAAAGAAGATACCAATATGCTGGGAGCTGTTAGCAGAGAATGGAAGCGCTCAAATCCACATTTGTCAGACAGAGGAGATGGGCTAAATGTCGTGCACAGAATAAGGAAACCTCTTTAATCCTGGCTGGGTATTCACAGGTAATCAAATAAAAAAGAGTCATGTTAACATAAATATTGACTTAACATGAAATTATTGACTTAACATGAAATTATTACCTTAACTATGAAATCTGTGGGGTTTTCTCCATCCCAAAACTGAATTTGGAGTAATCATCAGCTTCTGTGAATCAGCAAAGAAAATTTATCTCGAAAGATCTTCCAGTTATGATGTGCCACACAGGAATAAAAAAGTGATGGACTACTGCTTAGTCTTGTGTCTTGCCCTGTTTTCATATTGTATGACTCAAAAGCTGTACAAAGTACTTTTGAAGGCAGATATATGTTTCTAAGAACTAGTGACAAAACAATGTTTTTAACTAGCTACAGATCTAAACACAGAAACTCTGTTGAACAATTTTATTTCCCATTTTCTTCTTGTTCTTAAAAAGTAATTTTAAAACCCAACCTAACAACCACAATCAACTCCTTGATTTGTTTTAAAATAAAGAATGTAAACATTACCAGATCATTAATTTGGAACATGGTGAACGGAAAAGAAAACTCTAATTCGATGATATTTGTTAGTTTTAGGCAAGCCATTTCATACATTATTGGAGAGAGCCAAAAGAATTGACAAGAAACTTGACCATTTGAACTATTCAAGTAAAACATGAGAAATACACTATATGGAAAAAAGTGTGCAGAGGTAATGGCAAAAGAACCAGATGTTTTTGTAGGGCTTTTCAGTTTTTAACTTCAGCATCAGCATGATAAAGAGCAACATAAAAACCTGTCACTGCTACAGCCAAGCAAGTACATATACACCCACTTTCAGCACAGCCAAGATATGACATTTTTAGGAACATGGAGTGCATCCATTTTGTTGTCATGTTTGTACGTTTCTGTGAGCACAGCCAAGTTTTTGCAAGGCAGAACTCAAAGAGAAAGACCAGGAGGCTGGATAATGCTGAGTGTAGCCTAACGGGATATACCGGACTATTGGTTTCCCTCCAGATGTTTTTCAATGGAACCAGTGTTCCAATGGCCAAGTTTCACTAAGCTCCATGATGTCAAACATAAGGTTCCCTACCATGTGACTCAAGAAATTAAGGATAAAAGCGCTGACTTAAGTGTGATTGTGAGCCTGGAAAAATTCCTAGGAATAAATTCTTGTTGCAGAATTGCGTGTATTGACTAAAGACACACAAGGGGATGCTTAATGAAGACAAGTGAAATATAAAAAGAGTAAAAAATTAAGGAACATATATTTAAAAAACAACAAAAAAAAGAAGCTGTAACAATAATTAGGAAGTTTTCCAGAGGCACGTAAACTTCCACTTAAATCAATGGATAAGTTTAGGTACACAGTTCAGCTGGAAAACCTTATTAATTACTATAATGGCCAAATTCTAGAGCCTAAATTTTTTGTGTTATTTTTTGATCTTATGATTTATATGATTGTCCTGTTCTGGTGACCAAAAAACTACCAAAACAGGTAAAAAATCTTGTACCAATAAAAGAGAGACACTGCTTAGTGTCACATTCTCTTCCCCCCTTTGAAACTGAAGTGAGGGATTCTTACATTATCAGATTCCAACAGAACCTCAGAAAGACACTAAAAGATCAGAAGTTGAAGGACACAGAATTTTCCTCTTCAACACAGTGAAAGGCATAGGATGAAAGGAAGGAAACAGCTCCTGTTTTATTGCTGCTCTGATTACTCTTTCTGTATCACTTACTGAAGAAATTTGTCACGCTTGACACAAGTTGTGACTCCATCAGCGACAGTAACTGAAATACCAGCTGCTGACTCATGAGTCAAACATGTATTACTGTCTCTGTAGGCTACAGAGAGTGTATAAAAAGAAAAATCACAAAGAAATCCCACCAAACAAAACAGGTGGAGGGCTTCTCATGGGGTCACAGCCTCTTTCAGGCATCCACCTGCTCCTACATGGAGTCCTTCACAGGCTGCAGGTGGATCTTTGCTCCAGTGGGAGACTTCCGTGGGCTGCCAGGGCACAGCTTTCTCACCATGGGCTGCACCACAGGGGCAATCGTCTCTGACACCTGGAACCCTCCTGCCTCTCCTTCTGCATCACCCTTGGTGTCTGCAGAGCTGTTCCTCTCATGTATTCCCACTCCTCTCCCTGACTGAAGTTGCTGTTGTAAAGTTTGTTCCCTCTTTTTGAATTTGTTACCCCAGAGGTGCTGCCGCGGCCGCTGCTGGGCTCGGCCTTGGGTGTGTCCTGGAGCCAGCTGGGGTTGTCTCCATCAGATACAGGGAAAGCCTGCAGCAGTTCACCTCCAGAAACCACCCCAAAACCTTGCCCTGCAAATCTAGTGCATTGTCCTGTTCAAAACAGAGGCATTCTCAATGGCATTGCCAGCCCCGTGTCAAGGATATCTGTTCCCTTCTATGCAGCACAGAGACAAACTGTAAGAATTGATGGATTGCAACCTTTTTTCTAAGAAATCTGTTGTTTCACAGATGCTAGGTTTCAAGAAAATGGTTTTGTATCAGTTCTTCAGGGAAAAAAAAAAGAGATTTCTGTAGAATGCCTGATAAGTTCCCACCACTCGTATCACACTGAGGCAACCTCAGCTAAAGACCTTGCCACTGTTCCATCTATAATTCTAAACCACAGTATCACAGCATTTCACAACTGGCTCTCATTATCTTCTACCACATAAAATCCTTGGGATGAATGTGCCTTACTTAGTTAATTCAGTATTTTTTTCCAGTTATGGAGAAATGAAGAACATCTACATACCAGGTTAAGATTCCTTGGAATGTTTGAGAAGAGGATGCAAGTCTATAAATCATTTGAAAATGGACATGCACAGATGGTTTTAATTGACATAAAGACATGATGCATAGCTGAATATAAGAAAAAAAATCTAGCAACTTTATTTTGGTGTAATGATTAACCATCCTGCACAATCTCTGCATGCAACCTCAGGTTTCAAGCACTCTGCTGACAAACTGTCCAGAAATACAAGTGTCTGACATCTTCATGTCATGAACATTTTCAAGGTAGACTTTACCAAAAAAAAAAAAGTTTTCTGGAGGATCAGTTTACTAGAGCTCTGTCTAATTTCAAAGCTACACCCAGAATTTCAGAAATGCTCCAGGCATTAGTGGGAAATACACTACTACTGAGACTTGAAGGTCTGCTGAATGTTAAAGAAGCTCAGGACTTCCTATGACAACGTTTCTCACTTGGCTCTGCCAAATGTGACATTTAGTCACTGATCATTCCCAACACAGAGGGCCTGCTTACAAAACTTTTGGAAAATTCAGCCAAAAACATCTACCTGTTTCTAAGGAACAGAGAAGGCAAAACATGGGACTTTTACTCCTGCTGGGAAAAAAATATTAATTAGCTTTGCTTATTAAATTGGTTGTGAAACAAAGCTTTGTATTAGACAGGAAAGTTGTTCTTTGTCAAGGACAGACTTTCAACTACACCTGTAAGAATTTGCCTATACTTGGCCCACCCAGAATCCTTAAAAAAATTTTAAAAGTCTATTTAAACAAGTCCAACATGAACTGGAAGTTGGAATTGAGCGCTCATTTCCCTGAAGACTCCTCAGCTCACTGGAACATGCAGCTGAGTGAAACATTTCCTGCAATTAAAAAGAACTTGTAATGACACTTTTTTATCTTCCATGACACTTTGGCTCAAGTCTGAAGGAGGAAAGGTGTGACTGAATGCACAGTTTGGAAGTGTGAGGATGAACACCATCTATAGACTGAGGAGTGAAGACATTTTTTAAGAGAAAATCAGGGGTGCAACTGGGCCTGCTTTGTCAGATTCCAAGGATGGAAACAGATACAACAGGCAGGAGAAATTGTCCAGTGGAAACATGTGGGAGCAGAGAAGGGAAGGCAAAAAGATGTTGATACATCCCTTCAGGAACAACCAATATAAGGAGCATAAACCACAAGGTGGTATAAGACCTTGCAGACAATAGGAATTATATATGTTAAGTTAGATCCTTCTGGCAAAATTTGGATTAGGCTACTTGAATATTTTACAATTCAGCAACTGAGGTAGCGAGAGAAGTGAATTTCTCTGGGCAATACATAAACTGGGTGAAACTAATTCTCCCTTCCAACCCAGCATCTTGTGTCCCCCTGTAGCCACGAGCAGGTATCTGGGGAGCATGAAGAGGGATTTTCCCCAATGCACTCACAATGTCCAGTGGTGGAAAACAGGATCTTCCTGACCAGAATCCAATCACAGCAGTCTTGCTCTTCAATGAGTTTCCTTGATTACCTTTCAAAGTCAAGTCAATTTTAAGCATCCACAGTGTCCCAGGCCAGAGAACTCCTTGTGAGAAGCTGCTCCCTGTGGATGGTTTTGAGCCTGCTGCTGGCCAGTTGCATTGTGAGCCTTCTTTCTTCTATTAGAAGAGACAGAAAGAAATCTTGGCCTCTTTTGTTCCCTTCTCTACCACATTTGTCAGTTTATAGGCCCTTACCCTCCTGTTTCTTGAATCATCTGCAGAGCTGTACAGATTTAATCATTCTTATGCAAAAAAATTACTCCTTATTGTCTTTCCCTCTTCCACATCTTCTTTAGCAGACACAAAAGATCAGAACATCCATAAATAACAAAAAGCAATTATATAAATGCAGATACCATGCACAAATATGACTTCAAGGTTTTTTATTTTTATGCATAACACTCAATAAGGAAGAAAACTTTATCTGCTGTCATCTGTGCCCAGTATTCAGTGGTACAAGTATTAGAGATGAGCTTTCAAAAAGAGGTATTCCTAAGGGAAGGGAAGATAAGTATCCTTCTGGAAACTCTCTAGTAAGAGAAGATATTAAATGTATTGCCCAGGTCCACACAGTGAGAGAGCAAAGGTAGAGGTTGGTTTGAAAAGAGAAACAAACAAGCAGATGGAGCCTTTAAAAGGGAGAATTTTAATTAGAAGAAGAAATTTTAACTTAGTGCCAGAAAACTCACTGAGAATATCAATGTGAAAGGAAGGACAATTACTCAAAGGTTAACAACTGTGTTCATTCCGGAGGTGAAATGGAGTCAGGGATACCAGAGGAGATAACAGGATAATAAATAAAGAGTGAATTGTAGAAACACTTTGGTGTGTTTGAGGGCACAAAAACGAATGTTGAAAAATTGGATAAAAGACACCAAAATTTTAAGAAATTTGTGTCTGCAGGTATGTTTCCTTCTCTTTCTCCAAACGTATTTAGCTTCAATCAAGACATAGGGTAAGAGAACATTGGGGTGACCTTGAGAGTAACAAACCATGCAGCAAACAGCAACATCATATTAAGGGGATTTCAAATTCTAAGGGAGTTTTTGACATATTTAAAAGGCAAGATGAAGAGAGGGGGCTATTAGACACATTGAATCAAAACATACTCAAATTGTTCTGTATTCTGAACATCAGCCCTCACATCACCCTGGTGACCATGCAGGACCATCATCTTAACAAGAAAAACTTGAAAAAGTAGTGCTTAAAAGCATTTGAATGGGCTCCAGGGAGTCAGTAGAACAATTCTTACAGAAAGCAGATCAAGCAAAATATCAAGATTATTACAGATTCCCTAAACAGAAATTAAACATTAGCAGAATACCTCACAACCCTGAAAAAATAATGATCTCCAAAACAGGCAGCTCTTCACCAAAGGGCCAGCTCAGATCTTCATCTGTTTTCAAGAGAACTGCTTACATTTTCCACTGCTGACATGGAGATCAGTCTTAGGTTCCAAGTGTAGGTCCAGAAGCCATTATACCAAATGACAAAAACCGTCACACAAAAATTACACTGGAATGCATATTCTGATGGCCAAATTTAACATCATGTATCTGGACAAAGTATTCTGGAGTGTATTTCCAAGTTACCGGAAGAGAAATACATTTTCGAAAGGATAGAAAATAAAATACCAAATGCATCTTTTCTGGTAGAAGTATTTGTGGAAAAAAATCCAACAGTTCATGAAGTTCAGCTTAAAGAAATTTCAGTCAGTTTAAGATGATGATCTGATATTAAGAAAAAACCAAACAACAAAACTTGTTTTAAATCTTTTAGAAAGAAAAGTGGATGAAAGAAAGTGGAAGTAGCATTTCAGCTGATGTTTTCCCTGCAAAGGCCAGAGTTTGGGGAACGACTTGCAAAAGTGCAAAGCAGGACATACAAGCCGTGGGCAGAGATCTTCCACCACAAGAGCAAGTCGAATACTAATATGGAGGAGAACTGAAGGAACACAGCGAAGGGAAAAATTAACCATCCCTGGCACCTGGCACTTACAAGCTCTATTAATACAGAAATTTTAAAGTGCATAATGCCCCTTTAAATCAGACATGCAATTTTATATAAACCTCAGCGTAGAACTTAAATCTACCACAGATCAAGTTACATAAACTGTGTAACAGATGCTTTGTATTCATTTTTTCATTCTTATTTAAGGTTTCACTCATTCCTAATCAAATGTTTATACAACTAAAATTTAGGTTAACTTGAAATTATGTGTTTTATTTGAATTTTTGAAAGCATGCAATGCCCATAGTTGTCCTGGCAGTATTTAAAAAAGTCATTAAAATATTTTCCAGTCCAATAGGGAAGGGAGCAAAGTTGAATGTGCTGTGTGGCAACATTTTTCTGCTGGACATACTCTGGTATCTGACAATCAAAATTCAGTTTTCTCATGCCACAGAGGAAATAATCCTTTAAGTGGGATTATAAAATACAAATCAATGTACATCAATAACATAAGAAAAGAAAATCATCGGGATTATATAATGAAATAAATAATGAATTTTTATTTCTTTTCTGCAAGAAAAGAAATAAATGGGATAAGAGGAATTAAATAGATTTTATAGCTTTAAAAATGAAACCAAGGAAGATGTTAGCATGAGGATTCTTAATCTGAATTTAAAGGGAATGTATCAAATGATTATGGCCTAGATTGCAAAAAGGAACCTTTTCCCAAGTCACCATGTCTGGAAACTTTAGAGGTCAGCATACTTTGATAAATTCACAACTTCCAAAATAATGTTTCTGATAAGTTTTCAAATCGCCATTAGTACCTGATGGTGTAAGAAACTTTTTTCAAGTATCAACTTGATACTTCAAGCACTCAGGCTAGGACGCCTATCAGTAGGTTAATCACCAAGTATAAACATCAACTAAACATCTCCGTATACACCTGCCCCTCAGTTTCAGGGATCTGGACTTGTTGGCCCAGCCTCTATTTTTCTCAGCTGTTTCCTTGAGATGAAAATAGTCAAGCAATGATTTTTTTTCCTTAATATTAGAAATATGACAGATTTTAGAGGAAGGAGTGCCCGAGAGAGGGAGGAGAATCTGTACATATGTCTGTCAGGATGGCTGTTCATCCATTTTCCATGCTCCAGACTAGCTGAGCTTGTTTCTCAGCTTCAAACCTCTGAACATTCCTGCTCCACTTACCACCACCTTGACCACATCACTAAGCTATTCTAGATGTTGTTCTCATCACACTGTTGACTGAAAAAAAATTAGTTTTGTTGCAAACATAAACTTCCAAGAAATTATTATTTTTAGATGTGGTTCCTTCTCTGAGTATAAATGAAAGCTAGTAAAAGAAAGAAAATTGTGTTGTGATGATATAAAAACATCAGTGAGTTATATCTGTCCTATTCTCTTTCCAAAGATGATACAGATGTTTTGGAAATAAACTGATAAGTGTTTAAAACATTTAAATTGCATCATTTCAGCAAATAGAAGACCTCATGCCTTGCCAAAGTCAGTAACTCTGTGGCATTTACAAAGCAGTACTCATAGTATATGCCTGCAATCCCATGAGAGTAACACAGATAGAACAGGAGTTTTGAAACTGTGAAGTTCAAATCCAGACTTTGCCCATATTTAAAGACAGCTGAAGCCAGATATTGTTTCAACACAATAGTAAGTTTGGCGCCAGCTGCAAATTTTGGCTATATAAACGACTGTTTCTGAAATTCAAGCATGTTCATGAGCTGGGTTTTGGTTCGAGCCATAAGCAAAATATGGACCAGTCACAAAAGTTCAGAAATTAATTTGGGCCCAAAGTCTGGATCAAAGCTTTCTGGATCCAAAGTGTGCAAAAACTAATGCTAATTTTTGTCTTTGGTGCAGCTAATCCAAAGAACAAAACATACACTTTGGATGAATGTGAATATTCCAGTTCTCTTTTGCAAAAGTGCACAATTCTGATGTAAAAAATTAACACTGTGGCAGGCTCCACAATAGCCTGTAGAAAATTTCTCCAATGGTGACTAAAACTGTCCATTTGCTTTCTAATCTAGATTTGTCAAGTATCAACATGAAGTCCTTGGATCTTCTGATAGCTTTCCTTACTACACTGGTAACCCAGATTTTCAAATTTTGTTCACCTTAGAAGTATGCATCAGCACGGACTGAAATACACATTAAGCTTCTCATAGTAAGGAAAAACAGTATAAATATAAGTATAAAACACATATGTTTTCTAACCCCTCCTTGATCCTAACATTTGTTTTCTGATCAGCCTTTGACCATCCAACTTGAATTCATAGTGTTGGGGCACACTAAAACCCAACAGACACTGCATCAAGACCCTGGATTTCTTTGCTTATTTGTGTATGGATCATATCAGCAATTTTGGCCACAGCAGTAGTCCAGAAGGTAGCAATCAGGTATTATCCATTTTGATTTCCAATTCTTTATTTACTCCTTCCAAGCTGGAGACCCTTCTCCTGTAATTAGAGCTGTCCCCTTGGCTAGTGGATGTAAGAGGTATTTGGCCACATTCAGACACACTATTTGCTGTGTCCAGATGACCAGATGATCTAGATTTTCCTTTCTCATTAATCACTCCCCAGACTTCATGCCACTATTACACCATCAGTAAAGCTTTTAAGTTTCATTCCAGCAGGTTAATATGGATCAGTGTTAAACACAATGTTAAGGCACATTACCTAAGTCAATCCCTTTTGCAGATACAATCTTGTTCATGGCTGTGGAGGAAGATGGTATTCTCACCAGAATGAGGACAACAACATGACCTCAGAAACTTCTTAAAAACTCCAAAATCCTCAAGCAGTACAGTCTGCCAAGTTCTAAGGTCAGAGCTTCTTACTGAGGAGAAGATATGGAACAAGACAAGGCATTGAGAATGTTGTGAAGTTCTCAGGTTACTTTGTCAATATTCCAATTCTCCTTTTCCAACCCTCCATCCAACATTATGGGTCAAAACCATCTGAAGGAATGAGTTGGAAAGGTCTGAAGGATAACTTGAAACTCTTCTTGCCCTCTGGAAAACTCTGAAATCCCTCCTATTTAATTACAACACAGCTTGTATAACACTTTGGCTGCCTTTCCTCCTCTGCTTTGTTTTGTTTGCGTTACTAAGAATATTTGCATGAAAACAGGATATTTGTTTATTAAGAGCTCATCATCTCCTGCTGTGTATTCTCCAGTTTAAGTCATATTCCTTAACATTTATTAGCAAAAGGAGACCATAAATCCTGTTTCCTGTAAAAGTGCCTAATAATAAAATGAGTAAAACTAAACTAAAGTCAAGTAGAGAGATTCAGGAAGAAAGAAAGAATGAGGAGGAGACATTACCCGATAGATGGTGTGATTTGTGTATTCCAGGGGAAATGGCCTAGAATGTTCCTCACAATGTGTGAAAGTTTTCTTTAGCACTTCTTATCCATCTTTCTATTTCCAAGCAGGCATTTCTCAAACTGGGCAGACACACATAAAAATTCTATCCTGCTATCAGAAGACAAGTCAATAACTCCCTCCTGTCCCTTCTGGTTCTCCTGATTTTCTCAACAGAGAATGCCAACCTACAGGAGGAATGTACAACATGGAAAAGAAGGAGTCACACAGCTGGCACCACGGATATGGAACAGCAGAAGAAAAGATCTAAGTGCTTGCCAAGTAAGGACTAAGCAAACCTCAAGTGCAATCTTAGGTTTAGCTTCATACTGTCTTCTCATTTATCATCTTCCTTCAAAATATGGTTTGCATTTCCAAGATGTACTAGATTGATAGATTCCCACATGACTGAATATGTTTACAGTTTTGCAGGCTTTTTTTAGCTCTAAAATCTGCAAAGATCTACAAGTAGTTGGCTAGAGAAAATGAGCAAGGAACTATTCCGAAGAGGTAAGCAAGTCCAAAGCATTCACATACATAACACACACCCAAAGGATTTCCACTTACCCCTTGCAGGATAAAAATGGAGACTACATAGCATCACTAACCTTTTTCAGGGCTATATATTTATAATATGTGAGGACATTTTTCTCCTAAATAGGAATCTAGGCATCAGAAAAAGATGTAAGGAAAGGACTGGGAATGATTCCATGCTCTGGCATACACAGCAACCAGTATTACACTATCCTCTCTTCAGAAATGTTATGAAAACAATAACCTAAAAATAGGATAAATATCCCCTTTTCAAAATTGGTTGATTACATTCATAGAGTGTTAAAATGCATCTATCTAGACTGGTCACAGCTAGTACAAAGGCAAGGACCCATTTATTTAATAGAAGTATTTTAAATGCTCTCTAAGAATGAATAATTGTTATTGGTTTCACAAGAAACTGGCATGTCCATTGTACCCTTTCTCTTTCCTTGTCTTTCTTGAAATGTTACTTTGTTTTGCCTAAAGTAATCAAACTCTTCTGTCACATATTTTCATTGATCTGCAGTTACATCAAATTTCTCCTCAATATAGTACAGGGAGCTTGATGAAAGAAAACAAGAAACTTGGCAGTGCCCTATCACCCCAAATATATCAGTAACATTCGTGGCACCTGTTTTCATGTGATGCTTCTTAGCTTCTCAGGTCTATCCAAAATATTACGATGGACCAAATCCCAGGTTAAGGTGCGCTCACAATATCCAGCGCTAATTGCAAAAAGCCGTGCTAGACAAACCCACTGCACAGAAAAGTCAATTAATAAAGATAAGAAAGAATAGGCCAAGTGCCTGTAATACATCAGAAATACATATATAATATATGTATATATAAATATATACTGCAACAGCTGCATGTACACAAATACATACCAAGAGACATCCATATGGAACATGCATACAGCTACAATCCACGGGCCAGATATTTGGTTCTGTAGTACCCATTATTCAACACCACATCCCCTTTCCTTTGTCTTGTTTGGTGAACAAAATAGTCTACATGCTGAGACATGAATCTCAAATCTCTTGTCTGGGAGAGCTGATCTCCCTCACAGGGTGACAGCTTCTAGGATGAACTGTCCTTTAAGAAATCCAAATAAATGAGCGGCGAATGTGTTGCAGGGAATTCCAGGATCTACCCCAGTAGAAACAGCTGGGTCAAGACCGTGCTTTTACTTTACAGGTTAAAGAGCTTGCAAAAAGTAACCAGGGATGCCTTCTCTTTTTCCATTTGCTTCCATCAGGAGGGCTGAGGCCAAGACCTCTACTGACAATTTCTACCTTTAGTCATCTTTCCATTCTCACTAGGACATAGACATAGAGGTATAGGCTAAAACATGGGTTGCTCAAATTTTAATCAGAGACTTGACTACCTGCCAAACCATCCCAAAATTGGTAAGGAATCAAAAGGTCTTAAATCATGTTTTAGACATTGGCTATAAATCATTTGGACTTTACATTTATAATAAACTAGATGCTTTATATTTTCGTATATAAAACTCCATCAGTAACAACTCAAGCCAACTGCTCGCTAAAACCAAATTATTCCCATGACTAGAAGTGCAGATTCTTTAAATGTAGTTGAACAGAATTTGAACAAAAGAAGTCATAGCACTATTCCAAAACTGTAACTGGCAAATTTTAGAAGAAAAAAACCAACTTGTTAGACTCAGATACCTGCTCTGAGACTCCTAATTCCATATTTATTCTACTTAAATGCAATGTACTTACTTTCAGAAGCAACAAGACTGCAGACAGAGATATAAAGAGCTTGAATAATCATCATTTAAGATAATCTCAACTTTAGAGCTCTTGCTATTTTCCATTGTAAGGATATAAAGTGCTATTACGTCTGATGCATCTTGTTGGGAATTTGGGACCCACATGACTTATGTTAAATAATATTTGTATATTCCATGTTTTTGTTGGACTCACCAACACATTGCTTTGTGCCAGAATGGGGAGAAATTTAAAAAATATTTAAAGGGATCCCAGTTCTCATGCCATTTAATTTACAGTCCTGAATATTTTCTCATTACTTGACCCCAGCAAAACAAGGCCAACATGGCGCATGGAGGCTTGGAAATACGTACCACATTTTATTTTAGAGAGAACACCAAGCACCAGAACCACAGAAAAGAGATCCCTTTGCATTGTGACATGAGAAGCAGAGATTACAGTCTATGACATAGGCCAAGAGGGGAGGACACGCATTTTTGCCTGGGTGCTCACCTACACCCTCTGACTCAGCCTATACAGTATTTTAGGATCAGACCTTACAATAGGATCTGCCTGTCCAGGCTCCTGTTCCTGTGTGGGATCTCATGAAGTTTAAAGGGAATGTGCATTGTTCCAGTACTTGGAAACACTATTCCAGTGTCTGGAGTTTTTACCTCTGAACAATATCTAGTGAAGGTGTACATATATGTCCCAGATCAGACTCCACCAAAAAATATCACCTAAATATTTACTGGAGAACAGAGTAACTTTGATTTTTCTACAGATTACTTTCATGTGTCTTGCAAACCAGTGGCAAAATAGAAATAGATAAAATTGAAGGATTTTCCTGAAGATTGATTTTCAAGACAGCTTCAAGCTTCTCGATCATCCAAAATCACATTAGAAAAGAAGACAACACAGATCCCAAACTCTGAGTAGAAATATTCTCAAAAAAAAATTCTCAAAGTTGAAACTAGAGCTCTCTAAAAGCAACTTTATCTAAGCAACCAACAGAAAGACTTCTCAAGGTAGAAATTTGCTGCTGAGAACCCAAAGTCCACACACTAAGCTCTTGAGGGGTAGGACTATTAGGCTTGCAGACTTTTTGATTGATTGGTTATTTGTTAAACTTTGGACCAGTCAGGTTCCATGGCCTGGAAGCCCTTTAGCAGCTGGAGTGCATTAGCTGCAGTGTTGGAGTGTATCTTTCAGAATAGTCTCATTGGAAAGGAATCTCCTTCACCTGCTCCAAGACCTTTAGCCAACACACATCAAAACAAGGTAAGTGTGGACAACTGGTAGATTCTCTTCAAAAACCCTGAGATGGATTAAAATGCACAGGTAGATGTTCCCTGTGCACATGCTTTGCAGTGTGGAGACTGGCAGAGATCACTGACCCACAGCGTTTCACAGGGACAATGCCATCATTGATATGACCTTTCTATTTAAAGGAAAAAAACAAAACAAAACACTAATGAATCATATAACCAGAAAACTAAGATAACCTTACTCCTTCTGTATAGCACAAGTTTCCAAATACCAATTTGTGTGGCTTCACCAAGCCTGTTATGTGAATGTATATAGAAACTAGAGAAAGCCAAGCCACCATGAAACAAATAAACTGATCAGTTACCTAATCCTTCTGTTAAGTTATGATCACTTTATGGAAAATCTGATAAGTCTCACTCTGTTTCCTCTACTATTTTCTTTCAATCTTCCTTGTAACAACACATATTTGCTCTGGTGTCGTGGCAGGAGACAACATGTTTACCTAGATTTATTTAGCCTATTCAGGAAAAAAGTTAATTTAAAAAATCTTCATATATAAGCAATCTGATATAAAGAACTAGATTGTCTCCCTGTAGGTGTTAGTATGTAAAACCAAAGGTAACAATGAACCTTTTTAACAATAAAGGAAAACTGAAAATGTCTCCATACACCCTTCTGTGTAAAATCCAAACATCTGCTTAAGATCCTGGTGCAGAAACACAATATGTCTGCAGCTTTCACAGTTATGAATAAATGCATCTTAAAACACAATACTGCGGGAGCCGTTCCTCCTGCATTTGCCTGCCAAATTCAGGGTTCACAAATCTCTGACCTGGGTCCTCTAATCATCTCCTGGCCCTCTGGCCTCCCTGGGGAGCTGCAAAGGTGGAGGGGGCTGGCTGTGGCCAGCACTGCTCCCTCCTCCTGCAGGACTGCCCTCACTGGCACTTGAGTGCCGGATCCAGAAACATTTTGTGCTCAAATCTGCCATGGATTTTATTTGTGAGAGTCACAAATAATCACAGTAATGATGTCAAAATCACCTCACTGAAACACACCCTTCAACCTGTCATGCCACGGTCAAAGGTATCCTCTAAATACAACACCAAGGATTTAACAGGTATGAAAGCCTGGGGGTTATTTTCAGCATACTTAATTATACCAAAAAGAAAAAAATTACAGCAAACAGAGCCTTGAATCCTTGAAATGGAAAAGAAAAAAAAAAAGAAAAAAAAGGATTTTATTTATTTGTGGACTAGGCTCAGATGAAAAACAATTTAACTCACTGTTCTTACAAAGAGACAGGGACTGTGGTCTTTGTTGCCTGGGGCTGCAATGCAAGTTCGTGGAACTCTCTTGAAGCTCTTCTTTAGTTATGTCATGATTGCTTAATTCAGATTTGGCTTAGTCAGTGACATTTCTGTGCATTACTTCATGGATCATAGCTGTGTACCAAGGTAAATCTGTGGCAAGATTCCTTTTATTTGATGTTTAATATCAACACACCTTGAGACTATCACAGTATTAAAGCAGCTGCTCTAACAAGAAACACCTTTAAGTTTGCAAGGCTTTTTAGCTGAGTCCAATTTGTTTATCCTTGATAAATTATTTCTGACTTGTTACTTAGTTTGGGTTATAGAGTTATCAGTTCTTCATGAAAGGGCTAAACCCCCAAACCTGCTATTTTTCAAGGGGGCAGGGATATTTCGTTATTGTGTTCCACTTCATTCCCTTTTGTTTCATTTTTCTCCTGGTAGAAGACTCTGCCAAACATTTCAAAGCCCTTCTTGGCAAGTAATAAAATAATTTGGACAGAGCAAACTGCAATTAGAATTTTTTGGCAGGTTTCATATTTTGGATGCTGATGAGAAGGGTATCAGTTTTAGTGTATTTGACCAGTTCATTATTTCAGATAATTTCCTGCCACACAACACCATTGATAGAGATTGTGTTTGGTTGAAAAACCAGCTAGGAAACACAAACCAATTTCTGGGGTTTTTGAGTGCAGATAACGTTAAATAAATCGGTTTTTCTCCCCCATCTGTCATTCACCCTAACTTAACTCATAAAATCTTATTTCTCTCCTTAATATTTTGTATGCAAAAACTGTTTCTTACACTCCAGAATGCAATATCATGTCACTTGTTATACAAGGAAAGGTTGTAAAGCACACAGAGAAACACATTTGCATTGTTGTTATTAGGGGCCAAATTCAATTATTCCTTCTTTTACTTGGCTTTGGCACCACAAAAATCTATGTACATTCCAATAAGACAATTTTTCTTTGTTTGTTTTTGGGGGTGGGGGGCTTTGGACAAGGGTTGTGACCTTTTGCACTTTTCTACACACCAGAAGCCATAGGTTTTTATTGGATCCTGTTCTAACTTTGTGTCAGCACTTCCTTTATAAATCCTTATTTTGATATGGATTATAAACTCTTCACAAAAAAAAAAAAAATCCATCCCAGACTAAATGTCTATTTTGTTGGTGTGGAGAGTGTCAAGCACCAGACTTGATGATTTGGTATTTCTAGACCCTAAGATTTCAAACAAAACACACCTTGTGAGAGTTCAGAAACACTTTTTACCAGAGATTTGTTCGCCGTATGCTTTACAGTTAAAGTATCAGGCAAGCTGTTTGCTGGAGTTTTTATTCTCCCTACACAGCTTTTCCAATAGAAATTTCCAATGAAACTATCAATGACAGATCACAATGCAAGACATGCCATTGTTTCTCCCCCTGCTAGGAGAAGTCCTAGTGATTTGTGTTATTTCTTCCTCACAGAGTTATCACCTTTGGAGAAAAATACTTGTAACATTAAATCAGGGTCAGAGAGCACTGAAGCGAAAAAGGGGTCAGGATCCATGTCCTCATT
The DNA here is from genome assembly GCA_013398615.1 of Brachypodius melanocephalos. NCBI lineage: Eukaryota > Metazoa > Chordata > Aves > Passeriformes > Pycnonotidae > Brachypodius > Brachypodius melanocephalos. Next base: position 803,966 of record VZSR01001831.1, on the reverse strand, counting down.
GACAAGGAGAGTTGTTTTTCTCAAATTTTCTATCTACATTGTGGGATTTCACAATAAAAGAGAACTGAAATTTTACCTGTTGCTGTAGACAACATTGCTCAAGGATCAGCACCTGGCTTGCCAGAATTCTCAGTTCTTCAGCTCCATCTCCAGCATGGGCCATGCCTCTTCCTGCAACTGGAGATGTATTGAACAGACCTTTATAATATGGTTAAGGAATAAGTGAGACAGTTCTGAAAGTGTAGCTTTTCCCCTCTTTGTTCTCCTGTCCTCAGGAAACATGCGTCTGCTTTGGGCAGGAAAAACTTGATCTGCTAACACCATAACCAGAGATTTCTTCAAAATTGATTAATTGCCAATGATCTCACATTGCAGAGTAACCTAAGGAAGCAAGATGGACTTTCACAGTGCACTTCTCCTCAATCAGAGTAGCTTTGCTGTTTGGCTCTCTGTCCTCTACACATTTTTAAGTGCTGTTCAAGGAAAATGCACACAGCCTTCTTTGTGATCTGTGTTTTCCCTACCTGGAAAAATGTGTTTGACTGATAGCACAGCAATGCACAGAAGTTGTGTGCAACACCTCCAGGAATGATCAGCTGCTTCTGAGAGGCCTCAAAGAGAAGGGCACAAGCACATCTTAACCACTTGAAAAGTTCAAAGTTAGTTACAACTTTAAGAACTGAAGCTCTTTATGGAAAATGTATGGAGAGCTGACACTGATCAGCACACACATTTTTGTAAGAAACAAGAAGAGAAACCCACAAGGATTCATAGTGCTGTTGACAGGGTTGCAGTGAATTCAGCTTTGTGGAAGCACCACACTGGAGTCCCGTGTTGCAGGGAGAGTCATTCGTGTGGTCCCTGCTGGTGGTGTTTTCACAATTCTCATAATTAATTTGATATGAGCATTCCTGGCAATGTTGGTGGCTGAGTACTGCAGAAGCTGGATAACACTTCACTGATGATTTGCAGAAACCCTTGTATGTTTATATCTTCAACAGACCATCAAATCCACAAAATGCTTTGGTCAGTTTAATAATTATCCTGGGAAGCAAAGTAGGGCTGCCGTTATCAGGATGCTAGCTTCTGCCTAATGATTTAAGCCAGCTTTCATTCTTTGGGGTGACAGATGTGCTTGAACATTATGCAGAATGCATTACTTCCATAATGGGATTGTGACTTGCTATTGATCTCCATTGCTTTCATCACCACATTCACGTCAGCTATTTATGTCAATCTCAATAACTAGTCACATGTATGTCTATTTGCACGGCTGCACAAAGGCTTTCAAGAAAACTTGTGAATCTTGCTCATTTTATTCTACCTTCTGTTTTATTAACTCTGTTTTACATTGTTTGCCTCTTAAAGCAAAGCAAAGACTTTTATTTTTTTTTTTCCTGCTGTTGAATATTAACACCTTCATTGAAACACTCAGAATTGTTGACCTCCTGTAAGGGAGTGCTTTCCCTTAACAGCATTCAGATCTTAGGGAGTTGGTGGAATGTTAGTTTTCAAATTAGTGTCATCAAATACAATCTGTAGAGGAAGAAAATCCTTGTATTTACAGTAGCTACATTCAGAAGAATTAAAACAAATTTTAAATATGCATGGACATAACTGCCACATTTCCCACTGAAAATACTGCCCCAGTTAGGCTCCATGGAATGCAGAGAATGGGAAAAAAGCAACCCAAGAGAATATCAAATGAATTGCATGACTTCCATCCGTGTCTTCGTCTTGTTTGTTTAAATGAGGATAAGCCAGGCTTCTAACAAAATCCATGAGATTTACCTGTCCCATACCTACAAGGCCCTTGGCCTCTCTTTTTCACATTATTTCAGCTCCTGATGTTTCACTTTTTCCTGCTTGCAGTATGTTGATAGACAAAACAATAGAAATAGAAATAGAGTTGGAACTGCAGGATTTTTCAAAGTTTTTCCCATTTTCTTCAGCTTTCCTTAAATCCAAGACCAGATGTGTGATTGAGATAAAACAATTATACAAACCTCTCCGTTATTTTACTAAAGAAAAGGCAACACTCCTGCATACTAATGACAATTAGAAATATAAATCACAAACAATGGTGCATTCCTCAAAGAGACAAATTCTCCAGAAGACTGAAGATGGAGTCAAAACTGCAGCTTCTTCTCCTAAATGAAGGGAAATCTTGCGTTTCCTCATTAGCATGTTATTGTGGTTTGAAAGCAAAACAAGTGAGAGGCTCTAAGTCA